>CBVK0100240057.1:0-13669 GCA_900067695.1 Picea abies | reverse complement strand
GGTTAAGGAATTAGGGTTGTTGACTAATCCAGGTCATTGGGTTAGGGTTTTGGATGTTGTTGGCTCCTATATATATATTTTATTGTAAACAATGTATCACTATGAATGAATATAGAATATGTTGGTTTTCTTGGTTTGGGTTTCCTAGGAAAAAATCTTTGTGTAATGTGTGTATTTTCCATTGTATATTTTCTGTTTTTTGACTAAAAATATATTTGTAGTAAATAATTGTACAAGGTTAAAATGTACATTTGGTATCAGAGCTTTGTTGGCTTCAGGGGGATGCCTTTATGGTCAAGGGTTTGGCTCGGGAATGTAATAAGCCTTGTTACAGTGGGAGATCTATGGTATTGATTTTTTAGGTGAAAAGAAATGGAGAGAAGTTCGAAAATGGAGAATGAGAAGTTTAATGGGAAAAGTTTTGAGCTATGGAAGCTCAATATGGAAGATCTATTGGTGGACAAAGATCAATGGATCGTGGTGGATTTGGGTACTGCACCTACAAGAACTTCAACATATGATTGGAAAATGTTGGATCAGAAGGCGAAGAGCATAATCCGACTGTGTCTCTCAGATTCAATATTACTGAATGTGTGAGAGGAAGCTACAACCAAATATTTATGGGATAAGTTGGAGAAGTTGTATCATTCTAAGTCCCTAGTAAATAAACTATTCCTCAGAAAGAAGGTGTATAACCAGAGGATCATAGATGAAGATTTGGTGGTGTTAGGACCATACAATGTACCTTTTTGCCCACACTTTTTGCTATCTTTTCACCTTGTTTCACTCACATTTAAATTCACATTATCACCTTACCCTATCTTTCCAAAGGTATATAACTCTCTTCTCTTTACTATATGTTTAATTCGTTTTGCATATAATTTTACAATACTCTCGTACTTAACCATTGATCAGAAAGGTATAAGTGTTGAAACAGTTCGAACTGCAGATTAGCATTGAGGCCTATTGCTGAAACACCCTGTGGCTGAAACAGTCTGTGGACTACGATGCTAAAACAACAACTCACACATAAGAAGCTGTTACACTCTTCATGGTCTACAATGTTGAAACAACAACTCACATAGAAGAAGCTATTACACTCTTCATGGTCTACAATGTTGAAACAACAACTCATACTGAAGAAGTTGTTACACAGTCCGTGGTCAACGATGCTGAAACAACGAATTACACAGAAGAAGCTGTTACACAGTCCGTGGTCAATGATGCTGAAACAACAACTCACACAGAAGAAGCTGTCACACAGTCCATGGTCAACGATGCTGAAACAACAGCCGCACCTTGAGCTAGCATTAACCATTGTTGCTGCCTGAGACCAAGTTGCTGAAACAGTCAGAATGCAAATCCTGTGGCTAAAACAGCTCGCAATTTGCGATGTTGAAACAACATACAACAGTAGTAACAAGAATACAAATAAAGAAGCTGTTACTCCAACCGCAATAGCAACACCTCACTCAACATTTGTAATAGCATTCTATTGCGGGAGACTAGGATATCCTATTCCAGTTTAGAAAATCAATCTGACTAAGAATATGACTCAGATGTACACATGTAATTTATTGATCAAATTGTATCAAAGGGTTTCTCCTCTTTAAATAAGAGGAAATCATCATTAGAGATCATCTTTTTAGCTAAGAAAGGATTTTACAAAGAGGGACGTGTTTCACTTCAAATTGTAATGTAACACAATTGACAGATAAATAAAAGATTGTTTTGAGCATTTTCCTCTAGTTCCTTTCGTTTCAGGGGAATCTTATGAGAAGGGAGGGCCCACCTTCTTCACAAGATTCACCCATTATCTTTGTAGAGTGTTAGTGTTATTTCTGTTCATGCCTTGATTAAATTCTGTTTTGTTGAAACACTACTTTACTGAACTCTGTTTTGCTGAAACACTACTTTATTGAACTCTATCTTGCTGAAACTTTGCTTTACTGATTGTTACATTGTTTTCATATGATTCATGCTTGGGTAACTGTTAATAATTCTAGTTAGCAATCCTACTTGGTGAATTTATGAAATCTTGATAATCAGGGACATGTGTTGAAGGTTCCTGCTTCGGGAATAGGGTCCTGTTCTCTGTTAGGGATAGTTAGCCTTCAGTGTATGTCAATTATTTTAATGAATTCATGAAAGTGTACTAATCAGAAATAGGTGTTGAATATTCCTGCTTCGGAAATAGGGTCATGTTCTCTGTTAAGAAATAGTTAGCCTTCAATGTGTGTCAATTATTTCAGTTAAGCAATGAGTTCATGAAGTGTGATGATTAGAAACAGGTGCTGAAGATTCCTGCTTTGGGAATAGGGTCATGTTCTCTGGTTACAGAATAGATGGTCTTTCCTTTTGCAGTGTCTTAAAAATTTTCTTTTCCAGGTTGTTATTTTCTTAATGTAATCCAGGATTCTTTGGATAATTATTTCTTTAAACATTGAACTCTGCAATAGGTAGATTTCTTTCCTATAATTCAAGTTAGAACTTCAGTTTGTTCAAGGAAAAGTGTGATTAATATGTTTTTACTACAACTCTAGGTTGATTTTGAGATTGAACATATATAGTGTATGATTACCTTTGAAATAATAGACTTCCTTGGGTTGACAATTTATGTAGCACTTGACTGTTTAGTTAACTAAGAAATTATAGTGACCAACAGGTGGTAGAGCATGTGAACTCCTTCAATATTGTGGTAAGTCAGTTAGTTGTTATAAGAAAAATATGTCCATTGGGACAGATCCAACCTATCCGGCTGTGAATCTGGTTACAACCTCTTTGATAGATAAACATGAGGCAAATACTACTTCCACCTTAGATGGTCCTTCGCATGATGCGATAATGAAGGGGAAAAAGGAGAGGTGAAAGACTTACAAGAAGTATTTCTTAGGACCACCCACCTTGGGTGTTGTTCTCTCTCAGCTTCCTGGATGGCCAAAATGGCCTGAGGGGTGAAAATTATGTACAATAGGATGAAAATAAGCTCACTGATTTTTAGTATAGAAAACTAAACAAAGTGAACAAAGAGTTGTTTTCTCCCTTAAATCCTTGGAAAATGGCCCAAAATGGGTTCCCGGGGTAAACCATGGTCCTGGACAATAGACCTATGGATGTCTCAAGTGAAAGAGTGAAAAATAAGGGAGAGACATGAGTTTAAATGCTACATCCAAGTCTTTTTGGATGGTTTTAAATTGAGAACAACAAGTTGTTCAAAGATTTTAAGGTAGGGAAACAAGCCCAGAATGGCTTGGTACACCCTGGAGTGACCTAGGAAGTGATCCCAGAAAATTGTCAAATCAAAAGGAGGGTCGTAAATGAAGATGGAAAACCTTTTTACAAGTTGTTACAACTATGTTTCAGAGAGTATTTACAACTGCAATTTCAGTTCATGGATGAAGGGTGGACTAACAAAATGTTTGAATTTAAATGTATTTTATTGGTGAATTTTTAGTTATTAACACATGCCTTGGCCACTACACTGTTTTGAAGGTTATCTCGATTAGGAAAACACATCACAGAACTGTGCCAACCAATATAAGAAGAGTAGTCTTAGCATATCAGGGTGGTTAGGTTGAAGAGTGCCCCATGCAATTCAAAGAAGCAGGGATTAGCCACTTCTTGTCACTAGTGCTTTCAGGCTCTTAAAGCCACTTGGATGGAAGAGGGATACCTGCAAAAAGGAAGAAGACTAGGACCCCTCTAAAAGGAGTTTTCGCTAATCTTACCCAAGGAGGGTAGTATTCCAACCAAGCTGAGCTATTCAACTCCTTGACCTTGTCGTACTAAGGAAAGACCACTCGATTTATACTAACTAGACAACTTCTGAGGGGATCCTAATGAAGACTCCCTGGCTTTGACATTTAGTATTCTATGAAATTGAAATTTCTTAAAATAAAGAACTAGACCATTCACATGGCGAGGTCACGTCTTTCTTTCACAAGCAAGCCTCCTAGTCAATGAATTGAAATATATCTAAAAAATTATACAAAAAGAAGTAAATAAGTATGTAACATATATGTCACGACTAAATAATATGTGTACGTATATAACTAAATAGTATAGGTTTTGTTTTCAGTGTATGGGGTGTACCCCTTCTTTTTTTCAAGTGTTTTGTAGTTTCTTGAGTGTTTTTATCTTGCTAATTTTTGCATGGCGCCTTTAGGGGAAGCTGCCTATAGATTAGTGTACAAGGAAATATACGATGAAAAATGACAAAATTAACTAATTACAAGTAAAACATAATACCATTCAACCCAAAGGAATGGGTTGAGGTTCTTTGTGAGTGAAAAATCCGCCATATGCATGAAAGCCCCAACTAATTCCTTGTATGGAGATTGGAAGTTTACTTATCGAAATTCAAAATAGTGATGGTTATTTACGAAAGTAAAAATCAGATTTTTACAGACATAAATTTACAAGTAAACTACTCAAACTATCTACACAAGCAAAGCATATCAACATGGGTATATGTGCCAAAAATTTTAGAATGAGGGTTAGTGAATATATGGTGAATATGAGAGTGATTGGGTGGATTTACAGATTCGATTTGATATTTTTTCTTTGTTTTCCTACTGGTGCCTTTGCCTCAAACATGTCTTTAGATGGTCCCCAACCACTTAGGAGAAGCAAAGTAGGTGATCAGATTGTATCGTTGTAGGAAAATAATGAAATTTTAGTTATTTTATATGGAAAAACTGAAGTAAATGAAACAAAAATTCACACATGAAAGATAGATAACAACCAACTAAGATGGTTGTCCCCGAGGGAAAAATTGACCAAAATGGTCAATTTTCCTATTTGGGACAATAAGGCTAATAGCAGGAAAACATAATAGAAATGTACATGAATGAGATAAGGAAGAAAACAAGTATGAAAAACATCCTAAGAGGCTTATTTAAGGGTTTTCCTAAGGGGCGCTAAGACTCCCAGACACTAACTACGACTGAAAATAGTTGAATACTTCAAACAATCTACTCTAAAACACATCAAACAAGTTAAAGAAAGTTGTTAGAAAATGAAATCAAGTAATTTAAACCCAAGGAAGCAAAAAAAAACACCTAGATAACCAGTCCCTTTTGGAGATAGCTAACATAACAAGTATTTACTTCTACCCCTCAACCCTTAACCAACAAGTGACATATCCAACAACTAAAATTTAACAAGTATCACACACATAGAGAGCTTTGAAAAATTTCAGCAGAGCTTTGTTACTATATTCATCATCCTACTTTACAATTCCATCCCTCTTATTTATAAAGGAGAGGTGAAGGATTAGGGTTAGGTCACAAGACACTTGTCAGTTTTGGAAAAGTGACAAGTGGACCAACCTTAAAGTGTTTTTTGTCTTTTTACCAAAAAGTAAACTTATCCTAAAAAGGGAATCTTATCCAAAAGGGATCAAATCAAATATGATTTGACCTCTTAATTATAATGTATACATGCCAAAAGTAAATTATGCGAGACTAAACTATTACAAAAAGTCATTTTTCATAAAATGACAAAATTAATATGCCACATTATCATTTTCCTTCGGATTTGTGTCATCCCAAAGAATTTTTTATTGCTTCCATTTTTTGCAGCTGTAGATGAGGTGATTTAGGACAGTTCCCGGCCATCCATGGATGTCGGATTCACCGGGATGAAACCCTAAGGTGTGGGGAAATTTCACAACTACTTAGGAGGGCAAGAGGCCTTTGGGATTTGGTTGTTGTATGTAAGGAAATTCCTGTTGTTCAAGAAATTTTCAAACCTGATTGTACTCCCCTTTTCTTCCTATAAGTTTCCTTGTGAGATGACTGAAGCATGGCTTCGATTTGGTCTTGTTTCGACGAAGGGACCCCTTGGTCTTGAAACTTGAGAGGATTTCCCCCTATACCAAATAGCCCTAAAACTGATTTTTCTTATTCCCATACAGTATCTCTATTCACTACCTTTTCGTTGCCTTTCATTTGGCACCAAATCTAGCTCTGGATGAGCAAGATATGGCACAAAATCTAGCTTTGGATGAGGAATATATGGCCCTAGAAAGGTATGTGGGAAGGAGCCGATCGGGAGACTGATCAGGAGAGAAGGGGACGAGGAGAAGGAGGTGGTGATGGGTGGAGGCTTCACGTGGGAAGGAGCAGTGGGAAAAGTGGTGAGGTTTTGTTGGGTGCGCATGTGGAGGAGGAGATGGAGGGCATATAGGCTAGTGGTTGAGATGGCTAGGAGTTGTGAAGAACAACGAGGTGGAGGAAGAGGAGGAGAGGAAGGGGCTACAGGGAAATGGAATGAATATGTGTTGAGATGAGTGAGTCAGGTGGGGAGGGGGGGCAGGTGGATGTGGTGGCCTAGTTTGGTGGTTTGTGCAGAGGAGAGGAGTCTTGGTGGGTGGTGGCACCTCGGTGGTGGACTGGTGGCCAACCACCACCAAAATGATTTTTTGATTTTTCAAGTCTTTTGGGTTTTTAACTATGCAAAAGGTAGGAGGGGTCTTGGGTTCAAACTCCCTCCCCTTCTTTTTCGATTTTTTGACAAATTTCTTGGTTTTTTCAGCAGAGGAAAGGAAGGGGGTTGGGGTTCAAGTCCTAGGGCCTGGAAATGGCTATGCACAGGCCTGCATACTTATCCAAAGTCAGAAATTTAATTCTCTAAAGGGGCTTGGTGGCTTGGGCCTAGTGCCCAAGAGGGGTTCGAATCCCCTCCCCTTTGAATTTTTTGCATAGGAAATTAAGCAAATTCAGACCAACCAACAAAAGGAACCAACAACAAATCTCACAACTGAACTAGCACCAAAAAAACCATTGGAAAACAACAAACCAGGAGCCATGAGAGAGGAAAAATCTTGTCATTTTCAGGAAGAAAGCAACACAATCACCATTTCTTTGAATAACCAACAATTGTTTTTTGAATTGGGACTCATGGGGGGTTACTTATACTCTGTTCTTGGGGATGGAGTATGGCCTGGATTTCCATGGAAAACTAAAACTTTTTTCTAGAACCCTTCATCTGCCATAGTTGTCTAAGTTGTAGAGCTCCCTCTCCCCTTGGCCAAAATGCCAAAATGACTTGAGAGAGGGAAGAGGGAGGGTTTGGTATTTTTATTTTTCCAAAAAATTAAATTTTCAAATTTTGCATGAGGGAGGTTGAGTGTCCTTCCCTTGACTTCCCCAAATTTCTGATTTTTTTATTATTTTTCAAAAATTCTGCCAAGTCAAAGTTTCACTTTGACATTTGATCGTGACTTAGCCAAAAAACGTTGTCAGATGAGGCAGGGTATTTATTGGACGAAAAGAATGTTGTTGGAAATGTCTCAATGAGAACGTCAAGAATATGCAATCACCAATATGAAATAATTCTACCTCACCCCTCAATGTTGGCCTAGAACAATCATCGCTTAAAGGCCTTGACTTGCTAGTGGGCCCACATGACACCCAATCTTTCGAAAGGCGTCATATCGCCATACGATATCCAATCGAGGAAAGTGAAAAAACGTCGGAAAGGTATTGATGAGTGATTCGACAATATTTCCATATATTTTTTGTGTTGGGGATATTAATGGTTGTTTTATCTGTCATGAAACCCTGCTACGTGAGCTGGTTTCCCCCCTTTGCCAAAAATAATTGACAAACTTGTGACAACCCTAACCGGGCCATTCGAGGTCAAACTGAGGCAAATGAGGAGCCATTGGAAATGTATCTAAGTCCATTACAATGTGGAATTTCAGAATCTCTGATTTAAAACTCTTATTAACAATTTTTTAACCCCGAAGCACTGCAACCATTCTGGTGTCTAAAAGTAATCATGAACATGCAAAGGCCCATTCTTACCAACCCGGGGTCAAAACAAAGCACGTGATATACCGTTGGAAAGGTATCACACTTCCTAAGACCATGTCTCAGTTTTATTTTCCTCTTAAAATAGAAATATGAACATAATCATACCAAGAAGTCACAACTATTGGTTTATGCCATTCAAGTGAAGTTAACTTTGTGTCCTCCGTAGGGGGGGTCATACAGACTCAAAATCGGGCCCATGATAGCCCGTTGGAAATATTTTCCTGATACCTACAAGATGGAATAATTGTGTTTCACAAAATATGAATAGACTTCATTTTATTCTTCATGAAAGCACCCTGCCTCCATGGGACCCGCCTAGTGACAGGCGAAAGGGGCCAATGATAAAGTTTCACAAATTGTGTGCTTAAATCATCAAATCTTAATTGAACAATATTGACATGAGGAATTATGATGTGGGAGGGTTTTAGAACTCAAAAATTACCTCGAGAAGGCCTCCCCTGGGGGGAAAATATCATGGTCCCATGACGAGCTGAGCAAGGTCGGGATGGGCTCATTTGGGTACCGTTTAAGATGTTGACATACATAGTGATAATCATAGTTGTTATACTGCTTCCCATAGGGAGATAGTAGAGTAGGGAAAAACATAAATTTGATATCCATTTTACCTCACTATCCCTCAATTGACCGCACTGACTCGACTCAATGCAACAACTCTGAACTAACCTAAAGTTTTTTCACATTTGCACCTTTTTCCCTAATACTCTCTAGTGTCTGATAAGTCTTTAAAAACTTAGATAAAAACCCTCTTAAGGTATCCAACTGATAGTCTTTAAAGGGTAGAGGCCATAGTAACTATGGCCCCTGCCACTGTCTTCGACAAGAACCATAGCATATTCCAAAGTTTGTGGAGGAATGAAGGTGTTAAACACCATGTTGAGCCCAAAAAGGATTTTTGGGTCAACATTAGTGGGTGAAATCATGAAGATGGGTTACACTTTTGCTTGTTTTATGAGAAACAAAACTGTATTTTCACAAGTTCTTCAACTTCTAGCATACAAAAGTATTTTTTTTATTTCGAATTTCACTTTACAGTAAAAACAAAACTTGTGAAGAATTTTGTTAGCTTTCCAATGACTATTTTTCAAATTTGTTTTATCATGATTTGATATGTCAATTTGACAATTGTTTAACAGTTGTTCCTTAAACATGAAAGAAATGATAACGAGTTACTTTTTCCTACAACAATGTATCTATTATTAAACTTATGTTTTTAATAAACGAAATATATTGCAACGATCTACGGAGACTCTATTTTATTATGACTATAATTTTGAATCTAATGGATGAATATTATAATTTCTAGAATTTTTTTAAGTTGACCAAGGTGAAAACATTGTAGATTTTAAACACATGTTTTTCTACACCTTGTATCTATGTTAATTTTTACTTAAAACTAAAATATAAATATACCCTTTTGAAAAGAACAGTTTAAGGATTATGAATATATGTTTTTCTAAATTTTTCACTGTATATTTTTAGAGATACCAATATTTCATTTCAACAAATCATAATGTCTGCAGAAAATATTATGTAGCATTTTTTTTTAATTAAATAAAATTAGATAAAAATAAAGAAAATGAAAACAAATTATAGGAATTGAAAGTAGATTCAATTTTGGAAATGTTGGTGTTATTTTCGAAACCAAATTCTTAGTATTTGTAGGAGTTCGCAACCTCCGAAGTTCAGGTAAGCTTGGGGAAATTCTTTGGTTTTTGCTTTCAGTCCCAATTTCAAGTTTTTGGCCGAAAGACTAAAATCTAACGGAAACCATCAAAAGTGAACGATTTCCAAGGTTTTCAGCCGAAAAAACCTTCTTTCGATCGAAATGCGGTTGAGAGAATTCTGTCGATCGGAAAAAATGAAAAGACACGTTGTATCATTTCATTTCATGCCAAATTGTATAAATATACTTTCGACCGAACACATTTAACACAATTCATCGGATGGACAGTTAGATATGAGCTCGGGGATAGGGATTTCAAAGAATTCCTATTATTGATTGCAACTGTATTATTTTCTTTCTTTATTTCTTCCCTCTGTTCCATAGGCTTAATTGGAGGATAGATATCGATACATGATATTTTTCTAGAGCACCTAAAAAAAGTTTTGAATCATCTTTTTGGTTTTTGTTGAATAAGGTAATTGATGTTTGTTCAAGTTTTTATTGGAATAACAATTTATATATTGAAAGATAAATGTTGAGCATTTTTTCAAGGTGAAGTATTTGTTGAACATATCTTTTATAGATAACTATAAAATTCATGGGAAACAAAAGTTTGCACAAGAGAAAATTTGATTTCACTCGAGATGATACTCGCCAAATCAAACAAAGGAAAAAGATTTATTGGAGAAAGAAACAAGAACATGCAAATATTGAAGAAAGAAATGATAATAATGTCAATAGAGATTTTCGACAAGAAGAAGTTCAACCAGGTATGCATGCACATATGATGATTCAGAACATGACACACATTGGGACTGTATTAAGAAAGTATATAGTTCAAATTTAAAATATTGTAAATAATATAATTGATTGTAATTACAATTAGATGTTTTTCAAAAAACATAAATAGATTTGTCTCACAATGTGGAAGAATGCGTTGAAACCGAAATTGAAGCAAAAGGCATTGAAACCGAAATTGAAGTAGAAGACGTTGAAACCGAAATTGAAGCAGAAGATGAATCACCTATATTTATGTACATAAATTTAGATAATACAAGATGAACACTCAAGTATATATAATTTAGTGAATTTGTGTTCGGGTTATGTTTTTTAATATAAACTTCAAATTGAAATATGCAGGAGAATCTATCAACATTGATGATGAAATATTAGAAAATGTTGATACTCAAAAATTTGGGAAGAAAAAAACTAAGCATTATATAAGATATCGAACTAAGAATATGTATAATACTTTTTTCAAAGATGAATCAGTAACAATAAAAGCTCAACTTTTACTTTGTCTAATGAAGTCAAGAAAGTTAAAAGAATCTACATCATTATTGAGTATTCAAAAGTCGACAAAAGATAGAAAGGTGAAACAAAATGTCTTTAACAATATAACTAGTGTATTAAAAGCTTTTGGAAAATATCGAAAAGAATATGTCCCTGTTGCACGTAGAGAAATGCAAATAAAAGTTGTTTCATCTAGAAATACAAAATATCGTTTGACACAACACATGGAAAAAATGATAGGAACGTAAATAGATGTAAATGATGAATTGACTTGTTGGACAGTGATTTAGAGACAACCCTACAAAGATAGACTTGCAGAAAATGTTAGAGAATTGGCCCATAATTGTTGGTTGGAAGAATCTCATGTTTCACCAAATACAAGGGATGTGTTGCGACGAAGAATAGCATGAAAAAAATATGAAGAACATCCAAAACATATATTTCCAATGACACAAATAAAGTTGTTCCATAAGTTCAAAGAAGAGCACACATAAGTTAAAATTTCCATCAATACATTTGTGCAACAAAAACCATGGTTTGTTAGACCCATCATTGTTTGTGACACGTGTTTTTGTCATTATCATGTGGAATTTGAGTTGTATTACAAAACTTTTTTGGATTTTGGTAAAAATTTATGGCCAAGTTCACCTCTTCCTTCCACATTCCGTGATTATATATATGAAATTCTATGTGAAAGAGAAGATGATGATTTATTTTACAAATAAAAATGTGTTGGTGGAAAGAAATGTGATCGTTGTGAAAATCTAAGTTTGTTTCGTTCAAAGTATCATATTGATATGAATGATCAATCATTTTCTAATATAAGAGTCAATTGGAAGAGATATGAATATATGAAGAGCATGACTCCACATTCTTCAATTGTTATTTCCAAAAGGATTGATTTGAAGGTAGATAAAATATGTGTGATAAATTATTTAAAGAAGTTTTAGGATGAAATCTATAAATACACCAAGCATTCACATAGAGATCGATCGCAAGATCTACAATTCAAACAATCCTATGAAGTGTTTCCACCAGGGACAATTTTGTCTGTAGTTGATTTTGCAGAGAATTACACATTCGCTGCACAAAAATAAATACAGAGCGAATATTATCATTCTGATCAAGTCACGATATTTGTCCACACTCTATATAGACATACTCGACAGAGTCTTGATAACATAGAAAACACCAACGACAATCGACACATTATTAAAGAATATCACTTTTATGTAAGTGATGATCGAGCACACGACACGCATTATGTAAAACATTGTTTCGATAAATTTTATGATTCATTGAAAGAACATGAAATCAGATTCGATCGACATTGGATATGGTCAGATGGGTGTGTGAGTCATTTCTAATCTTCACGATCATTCTATTGCTTATGTCGTCCTCATAAAAAATTAAACAATACACATTGTTGGAATTTTTTTGAGACTGGTCATGGAAAAGGAGAGCATGACGGTGCAGGGGCATGTATAAAATGATCACTTCGACGGTATCAGCTAAAACCTCATGTCGATTGATTTGAATTCATTGAAAAAGTAGTTGAATGGTGAAAAATGGCGCTAAGCCATGAATATAATCCATCAATGGATTTGTGTAGGTGTGTATATATATAAATGTTACATATATATGTACACAGGATATATAAATTTGAATGTGTTCAAATTTATATTCAATCTTCAATCATTTTCTTGAGATATTTCAAGTTAACAAGTTCTTGTCTTGTGCAGGTTTTTTTGGTATGTTGGAATCAAACATATAAATAGATCAATCCCATATGACACCAATACAATACCTGGGACATGAAAAATACATTCAGTTAAAACAAAATGTTTTCAAAATGGTTTGCATTTGATAGAATAAATGACTCTTCTTTTTGTTCAGTTTGCATAGAGGACACTGTTGCATGAGATTGCAAGTAGTCAACACTCCCCGGTGTATTGTGAAAAGGGACTAATCACCTCTCATGGATCCTTGAAATTTGGCGGTGGTGAGTTTACCAATCACCTACGGGTTTTAGTCTAACGACAGTCGTACTACCAACATTTGGTATCAGAGAAGGTTGCTTCAAGATATCAGTTTAACCACTGGAAGTTTTTGATCATTCATAATGGATAAGAAGTCATAATTTACAAAACATGGATTTCCTTTGTTTGATGGTCATAATTATTCTTTTTGGAGTATCAGGATGAAGTCGTTTTTACAAACTCAAGGAGTAGATATCTGACAGGCTGTACTAAATGAATATAAAGTCCCAACAACCATTCCAATAGATGCTATAGGTAAGAGACTCTATGAGAGTAATTCCAAAGATATGTATGCAATACTAGGAGGTCTAGCAAGGTCAGAATTTGTTAAAGTTATGCATTGTGCATCAACAAAATAAATATGGGATAAATTGAAAAATGTATATGAAGGAGACACTAAGGTAAAGAGTACTAAGCTACAATCATATAGAAGTCAATTTGAAAGCCTGAAAATGGAAGAATCTGAAGATATAGCTACCTACTTTTTTCATATTGATGAAGTTGTTAATACCATGAGAGGTCTAGGAGAAACAATTAATAATAATATTATAGTGCAAAAGGTACTTAGATCACTTCCTGCAAGATTTAATTCAAAAATATCTGCATTAGAAGAAAGAACAGATCTTGATACTTTAGAAATGAATGAATTACATGGGATACTAACAACATATGATATGAGAACCTCTGGTGAGAATTCTTTTAGGAAAGAAGCAGCTTTCAAGGTAGCAAATAATGACAAGAAAAAGGTATAAGCAAAAATCAACAGTCATGAGGAGTTAGAAGGTGATGTGGAAGAAGCAAATTTTGTTAAAAATCTAGTGAGATCGGAAGAG
>CBVK0100240056.1:0-13669 GCA_900067695.1 Picea abies | reverse complement strand
TTTTAGATAGTTTGATTTGTTTATTAGTATTAGTTAGATTAGTTAATTCAGATCAGTTTTCTCTTTGGTTTTCTTAGGAGACCTTAGAGCGGCCAACGAAGTCATTAAACTCGTCAGGGTGGTTCATTCCAAATGGCTTGGGTTATTTAGACAACCTCGGACCGGTTCCACTCTCCCAGTTGACGGATGGTCAATTTCCCCCGTCAAAAAATGGTACTAGAAGGAGGGCCAAACTAAATTGATGGCACGAGGTGGTCGCAAGACTCCTCCACCCCCTAATCGTTCCCCTATAGTGACTAGAATCCATTCATTCGATAGTATCCCCACTCAAACAAAAACTACTTCAACCGAAGATCCACAGATCACAGTTGAGCCAGCAACCCCTAATCCTACTGGTGGTGATATACAAGAAATTTTTAGACAATCTCTTATCAAAACACATAAAGCCTTTGCTAGTCTTAGGCAACCAAATCGCCTGTGGGGTCAACCATTAGACTTCTCTGAAGTCAGAGAACAATTAGGTGATATAGACCTTACTGTGAATCCTACAGATCCAAACACAAATCCTACTGCAGGAGGATCTGGGATACCTCCTTCACCACCTCCCTCATCTCCTTCTTCTTCTGGAGGAGATTCCTCTTCTGATGAAGGCAAACCACCTTCTTGTCCTTCCACACCCACTACCCCAATGGAAAATCAGAACAATCCCGCCAGACCTTGGTTGGACCAGGATGCTGTAGCTGTACCTGGAGCCCAACACCCTTTACCTAAGAACCCGGAGAAATGGCTTCCTAAGTTTGATCCCGATTCAAAACAGATAGCTGAAGATCATATCAAAAAATTTATGTTAGCCATCAGACTCCGTAACATTGAACATGAAGATTTTGTTTGTAGGTTGTTCCCTTACACCTTTGAGGGTAATGCATCCACTTGGTACTTTGCCTAGCAGCCTCATACTATAGTGTCTTGGGAAAAGTTTGAGTCATGCTTTTTGGAAAAATTCGGAGATGGCAAACCTCCGAAAGTCTTAGTCATGGATATTTCAAACTTAAAAATGAACGCAAAAGAAAAAGTTAAAGATTTTAATCAAAGATTTTTAACACTTAAAAATCGAATCCTTGCAGACTCTATGCCTGCAGAAAGCCTCGTAATAGCTTACTACACTAAAGCTCTACATCAAAGTATAGCTATTTGGGTGAAAAGATCCAAAAAGGCCATGTTGTTAGAAGCCTTTGAAGAGGCTACGCAAATTGAAAAGGACATTCTTAGTCTTAAGGATTCTTCTAGCAATGAAACTGAGACTGTTTCTTCTTCCAAGAAGAAGATTGAAATTCTCCCCAGACCTACACAAAACAAAACTCAATCCGAAAACTCTGATTTGGAAAATTTAACCAAAGTTGTACAAAAGTTATCTAATCAAGTTATAGACCTAAAAAGGTCGACTGAGGAAGCCTCTTCGAGTAAAGGACCCTACAAACCTCCTTTCCGAAATCCTTTTCTCTCAAACCGGCCTAATCCAAACCCTGAAGGCTTGAACCTAGAAAGTTTGCAATGTGCTCTCCAGAAAATTCTAGGAGCCCAAGATGACTTGATCCCTCCTGAAATTCCTCAAGAGGAAGTCGAGCAGGAAACAACCCAAGAAGAA
Organism: Picea abies; assembly: GCA_900067695.1. Lineage (NCBI taxonomy): Eukaryota > Viridiplantae > Streptophyta > Pinopsida > Pinales > Pinaceae > Picea > Picea abies. The sequence continues at coordinate 12,024 of CBVK0100240056.1, read as the reverse complement.
GAGTCTTCTCCAAACATCTTTGGACATTTCTCGGATAGTATCTTTCAAGCCAACTTCGAGACTGTTCACCCTTATAACACCAGGAGTAAGACAACAAGTAAACCTCCTGTCGATAATACTACAACTTCCCCCTCAAAGCCATATAAATCAGTAGAAACTAAACAAAGTTATGCTAGCCCTAAATTAGATTATGATGTTGTTGAAGATCTTAAAAAATTACGGGCTAACATTTCTATTTTTGAGTTGTTGAAATTTCCATTTTTGTTACAGAAGATGTTGCAAAATATTCTAGACAATGGCAAGAATGGTAATTCAAACGGTAATAAGGTTGTGTAAAGCAAAGTTCTGCAGAAGACTTCCACAAAAAGTAATCCTGATCCTCAAGATAAAGGAAGCCTTCCTGTACCAAATGTAAATAACACAAGTAATGTAGAAAAAATAGCATTAGAAACTGCGAGTAAGAAATCACAAGCTACATCTCTAAATACTCGCAATAATGTACCTCCTTTTCTTTTAACTTTTGAAATCTTCAACAGAAATGTGCATAATTGTATGGTTGACTCAGGAGCATCATCAAATGTGATGCCTTGGTCAGTCTGCCAAAAGATTAACGCCGAAGTAGAACCATCTTCTTTGAAAATTATACAACTTGATAGAACAGATGTTAAAGTCATAGGCGAACTGAAAAATGTATTGATTAGATTATTGTCTAACCCTAAGGTTCATTAGGTTATTGATATAATTGTGGTGGATATTCCAGAAGTGTATGGTATGTTTTTGAGCAGGGACTGGTCAGAGCAACTACATGGTTACTTCGCAACAGACTGGTCTCACTTATGGCTTCCAGAAAACGGCAAGCCCAACAAGATCAGAGTGAATCGTGAGCGTTACCTCAAGTTCACGGTAACAGACTTGAATGACCCCAATGAACCATATACACCTCTGGTAGATTCACCTGAAATCCAAGGGATGGACACCGTCTTTGGAAACTTCATGGCTGAAGTATCACCTATCAACAATTCACAACAACAATCCGAGATCAAATCATGCACGCAACCAACAGCTTCTATCCAACAGTCCTGTGAGCCCGATGAAAATCAAATTTGGTCTTTATATTTCGATGGTTCCAAGTCTAAGGAAGGAGCTGGTGCAGGCTGCATCATCATTGATCCGACAGGTAACAAAACTTTATTGGCTTGTAGATTAGAATTTGAATGTACTAACAACATTGCAGAATATGAGGCTTTATTACAAGGTCTCAGAAAAGCCTTGGACATGCACATTCGAAATCTAATTGTATTCGGCGACTCTGAGATAGTGGTCAGGCAGGTGAGAAATTCTATACATTGTCTTTCCCCGCATCTCAAATGTTACCAATCTGAGGTATGGAGTTTAATAAACAAATTTTCTTCTTTTAATATAAATTCCATTCCCAGATTAAATAATGCTGAAGAAGATTTACTAGCTAATGTTGCCTCTAAACTTCTTCCTGCAGATGACTTATCTCCAAACGCATTCTCCGTGGAGCTATTGTTTCGACCATATGTTCCTGACAATATCATGAATTGGAGAGTATTTGATGATGATTAGCAGATCATTAACTTTTTTCACATGGAGGAAACCTTTCAAGGTGTTGTGATAGATGAACAAACACACGACGACAATTTGCATGACTTTACGGTAATACCTAATCCAAAACCTCCTGAAGCTCTATCGGACATGGTAAATTCCATACCCAAATATGTTGCTAGACTAGAAAGGTTTTATGATTTTGAAGATAAATTTAAAAAGACGGTCAATTGTAAGACCAATAGTTCCTCGTTATCTTATGAAAAAGTCAATTTAGGAACTAGTGAAAACCCTCAGTGTATCAACTTAGGCTTGGGATGTTCTAAGCAAAAAAAAACTGCTTTTGTTAAATTATTTAAAGAATTTAAGGATGTATTTTCTTGGACTTACGAAGATCTTAAAACATTTGATCCTAATATTATACAACATGTCATCCTGATGAAGCCCCAAACCTTGCCCTTCCAACAGAAACTGAGGAAAATGCATCCTAAACTAGAAATGACCGTACAAAAAGAATTGAATAAACTCCTAGGTGCTAAAATAATTTTTCCTGTTCGACACACTCAATGGGTATCCAACCTTGTCCCAGTGCAGAAGAAAAACAGGGAAATTCGACTTTGTGTCGATTTCCGGAACCTCAACAAAGCGTCTGATAAAGATAATTACCCTGTCCCTCCCATGGAACAGATACTTCAACAAGTATCTGGTTCCGAGAGGCTGTCCTTATTGGATGGTTTCTCTGGATACAACCAAGTCTTAATGTCCCTGTCAGACCAATTAAAAACTACCTTCCGTACTCCGTGGGGCACTTATGCTTATCGCAAAATGCCCTTTGGATTGATTAATGTTGGTGCTACCTTTCAGAGAGCAATGGATATTGCTTTCCGAGGCTTGATCAATCACTCCGTAGTAGTCTACTTAGATGATGTGACCGTTTATTCTAAAAATAAAGACGATCATCTGGCTCACTTACGAGCCGTTCTGCTACGATGTCGTAAATACGACATCTCTTTGAACCCCAAGAAGTCCATCTTTGCAGTAGAACAGGGTAAACTACTAGGATTCATTGTGTCTAGTGATGGAATGATTATTGACCTCGAGAGGACCCAAGTTATCGCTAAAATTCCTCCACCTACCTCCAAGAAATCTATGCAGTCTTTCCTAGGATAGATTAATTTCGTGAGAAGATTCGTCCCCAGTTTCTCCAAAATGGTCAGGCCTCTCCAGAACGTGATTAAGAAAGACACCCAATATCACTGGGGACCCACAGAAAACCAAGATTTCAACGCTATAAAGAAGGCCATAATAGAATCTCCATCTCTCATGAGCCCTGATTTCTCTAAAGATTTTACACTCTATACTTTCACCTCTGATCGTTCCTATGCCGCAGTCCTAACTCAGAAGAATTCCAAAAACAACGAAGTACCCATCGCTTTTATGAGATCTTCTTTCAAAGGCGCTGAGCTTAACTACCCAGCAATTGATCGGCAAGCCTACGCTATCTTCAAGGCAGTTAAGCATTTCTGGTCTTATCTTTTGAAGTCAAGGACAAAGGTCATTGTCCCTTACCCTGCCGTTAGGAACTTGTTAGTGCAAAAAGAGTTAGGAGAGAAAAGAGCCAACTGGGTCACCTCCTTGCAGGAGTATGACTTAGAAATCACTCCAGCTCAGATCGTGAGACGCCAAGGTTTGTGTAAATTGGTATTTGATTCAGAAATTGAACAACAAGAAGATAGTGATACGTCAATCTTAGAACAACACGATCACAGTTTGATTTGTTGCACACAAAACCTAGTGAGTCCTTGGTACGACGATATTAGACACTGTCTTCAACATGGATCAACACCTCGTCACCTTGACTCTGCCAAGAGAAGAGCATTGAGACTAAAGTCTGCCTCCTTTCATCTAGTTAACGGTATACTGTTTCGTCAGAATTTTGATGGCGTACTAAAGCGTTGTCTTGAGAAGGACAAAGCAGAGAGAGTTTTGCTCAAGTTGCATGCAGGAGAAGCTGGTGGTCACTTCGGTGGTGATACCACTGCTCATAAAGTTTTAAGAGCTGGTTATTACTGTCCAAAACTTTTTAGAGATGCCCACGCCTTGTGCCGAAAATGTATCATTTGTCAGAAAGCGTCAGGGCGATTGAAAAAACCAGCCTTCCCCTTGCAGCCCGTTTCAGTTGATTCTCCTTTCTAGCAATGGGGCCTTGATATCATTGGTCCTATTAACCCTCCATCCTCACAACAGCACAAGTATATTGTGACAGCCATTGATTACTTTACTCGATGGTCTGAAGCCACCGTGCTAAGAACCGTTAACACAAGTCAGGTGATCGTCTTTCTGAATTTGAATATCATCACCCGTTTTGGCATCCCTGATTGTCTAGTCTTCAATAACGCTTCATACTTTTCCTCTCTTGAGATGAGTGAGTTCGAATTAGAAAAAGGAATAAAGCTGAAGTACTCCACTAGTTATTACCCTCAGGGCAACGGCTTAGCAGAGTCAACAAACAAGAACTTGATCAAGATTATCAAGAGGACCATGGCTGAAAATCACAAGAACTGGCACAACACGCTGCTTAATGCATTGTGGGATGATAGGGTTGTTACACCTCAAAATCACTCGATGGGATAAGTGTCGCATATGCCTCTCACTTGTCGCAAGTGTCGCAAATGTTGTTGAATCATGTTATCACAATGATGACACTAAAGAGGCACTTGAAACATCTTATATACCTGGTTTGAAGGAAGAAACTGGTTCACTGGAGTCAAACATCTCTTAACACCTGAAAGAGCTTCTTAATCAAGAGTTTGGAAGGGGAACGCTCCCCTAAAACTACCTGAGAAGCGCTGGCGCCTTTCAAGCAAGCTTCAGAAGCGTTGTAGCACTTCTCCACCCCTTTGGAGAAGCGTTGCTCAGATTTGAAGCGCTGGCGCTTCCCTTGACCTTCTCTGGAACATTCTAGCGCTCTGATACCCCTTCTAAGGGAGCGCTCTCCATTCTGGGTAAGTTGTTAGCCCGGTGAAAAGAATAAGGGGAGAATCATTCGAGTTTGGGAGGTGGTTGAACTCGAATTCTTGGTTTTGTCAAAAGATCTCTGATCCAAGGAGGAGGTTCTCAACTGGTTCTAAACATAACTCAAGAGGTTAGGCCCTTCCCAACCTATATAAGCAAGCTCTATGGTGATGAAGAGGGGGAAGAATTGAGCATATGGAATTTATGATCTTGGAGGAAACTTGTAGTCAGCCAAAGGAGAGCAATCATTGAAGCTGCTGTCATCTAGGTCGTGGATCTTTTAGGCAAGGGTTAGACGAAGAGGACTTGACGAAGCTATCGCATTCGCATCTACGATTGTAAGTACTGCTGTCGTTATTCTCATTAATATGACAAGCTTGGCCTGTTTCTTTCTAGTTTGTGTCCGATGTTACATGAACTTATCATTCATTATAGATTTGTTTTCAAGCTAATGTCAGTAGAGTAGGAAGTGGTCGTATCTTGTTTTGTCCACAGACCTCAGCGAGGAGAAAAAGGATTGGAGTGCAACTCGGAGCGTGCAGGGACAAATGTCGATTAAAAGGTACTTCTATCATCCTTCCTTCTCATGCATTAGGCTTAGATAGATTTGAAAGGAAGTCAGTGTCCATGATAAGCATTTTTCTGTCTAGGGTTAAGGTCAAGCCTTAGAGGTCGATCTACTTGTCCGCAGGCAGATTTTCCTACAACAAGGGTAACACCCAAAGCCGCTATAGGTAATTCCCTCTTTTTCCTCGTTTATGGCAGAGAAGCCATTCTGCCACCTCATATTCTTCTTCCTTCACTCCAATTGTCGCAAAAAGTTCAAGAAGAAGAATGTCCCCCTTTACAAAGCCATATTAACGCTCTGATGAAGTTAGAAGAAGTAAGAACCCAAGACAAGCGTAAATTAGATCAACATCAACAACTGATTAAAAGCTGGTTCGATTCTAATTCTACTTCTGATAGAAATTTTGAAGTAGGCGATCTCGTCTTAAAGTGGGACAAACCACACGAAGGGAAGGGTGAACACACCAAGTTTCAAAATTTGTGGCTTGGGCCATTTTTGATTGCTGAAAAGTTGGGTCCTAGTTCCTTCCATTTACAGAATCTTGAAGGACATCCTGACACCTATCCGGTGAATGGCCAAGCCCTAAAAAGATACTTTGCTTGATTTTTATCCTTGTATATTATGTAAATATTTCCTCTTGTTTTTATTTTTGCCTTCATTTTCATTTTGATTTTGATTTGATTGATCAGTTTGGTGTGTTTTGAAACATATGCATGCTTGTACACTGAGCCATTCAGACAAAGACCATGGGGAAAATCTCTTCGTTGAAATAACTTCTGTAAGGTTGTACGAACATCAGTGAAATATTTCTAAAAAATGAAAATGCTGTTGGAAATTTTTTTTTTGAAAGAAGTTTACTAATTTCAATCTCTGAGTGAATTTTGTCATGATCATCTTTATCTTTTTATGCTGTCCCTTTTCCGTAAAGGAATGACTCAAAAGGATGTCTCCCTGTCAAAGTAAGTTGTTTTAGAAATAAAACATTTCTGGAGCTGAATCAAGGGCAGTATTAAAAAAATCTGATGAGGTCTAAAAAATATGACAAAATACCAAGAATTTTCAGCGTCACCCCACTCAGCTATTTATAAAAGAAAAAAAAAAAAAATATTAATAAGAGCTATGGGAAGTGTTTGTAAACCCACCGGGATACTGAACAGGTCCGTTGGCAGTGGGTAAATGCAAGCATGGCGCCAAGACAACTTCGTCGAGGTACTGAACAGGCCTGCTGGCAACGAAGCAATGTCGAGTAAATGAAAATCTGTAAAATTACAAGAAACCTCTTTTAAAAAGTCCTTTATTCTAATCTAGAACTTTTTGACAGGATACAGACGTCCGAGTGGGTTAAATGGCAACCCTGTCGAGGCTATGGACGCTTGCTGGCAGCAGTGGCCATGCCAACAGTATTGAATATTTTATCATAAAAATCGTGACTTGTTGATCTTGAGATTGTTATTGGTTTGCATCTTTTGAAATATCGCTGAAAAGATAGTGGATGACGATGTTGGTACGATTTTCTGGTTGTTGTTTTTGAGTTGAAATTTTCTTTGCTATCCTAATCTGAATTCACTTCTTTTGACAAAGATAACTGCTTCTCCCAGTGTGTCGCCATTGTTGGCAGCCAATTCAATTTTTTTGATTGCCCTAAAAAGCTGCCTACACCTAATTGTCTCCTAAGTGACAAAGTCATCGTCGCATTTTGCAACTAGACCTTTGTTTCATTCTTGCGACAATTGCAATTTGATTTCGATTCAGTTTTCACAACTGAAAGTGTGAAAACCCATCCATCATTATTTGGACTGTCATGATCTGCTTATTTGATATCCTGATTAATGGCTGAAATGACTTTCAAACCATGTCCATTCACTTTGATTGCGCAACTTGATTTCTTTGGTAAAGCATTGAACATGTTAAGTTATGGGTTATATTTGATTTCATAAGGGTCATGGTTGATCTTGTTTTATATGATGTGATCCTCACTATCATAACTTCTTAACTTATCGATTTCATAAAGTCATTGGTTGCAATGTTTATAAGCTTTGATTATGCTAAAAAACGCATGGGTCATATATCAATTTGATTTCATATTTGAGTGGCAATGTTTTACACTTGTCACATTGGTAAAACTCTTGGATTTCATGTTGGATTGAACTATACACTTGGTGCATGAATATAACATATGGCTTTGGTTCTACATTTGATTGATGGCATGTTGATATGGTTATACACCGATTTGGGTTGGCCGATTAATATGTTTTAAACGTTATGATTATTGATGGAACAACGCTATACTCAGCCATTAATACACTGCATGGCAGTGGTAATCCCATCACCTTCACATGCATTACATTGATTCATTCCCCTTTGAGCACTTGCAGCTGTTAAGCCCTATCGTTTTACTCCTGCATTTTGTATTGTTCAAACCAAACCCTACCATGCACAGAAGCCATGGCTCCTGTTGTAAGGGCCGAGCCCAACAGGTGCCAAGCACTGCTGATGTTTGATGGTGCTTATAGTGACCTGAAAATTTTTGGGTGGCTCCCATTCATAAGGAAATTCGATGGTTATAACCCTATCGTGGCTCGGAAATTTGCGTTATCATTCGATGGCTGCCGAGCCAAAGTTGGAGATGTCCAACTTGAAATTAATGAACAATTTCTTAGCTCGGCAACCAGCCTGCCTGTTACGGGATAGAAGTGGTCGAAGAGTTGAAGAGTTGCAAGGTGGATGATGTCCCGTGGGCATTTCTATTTCAATCTCGAATGGTGAAATCCTGCGACAAAGGATTGCCTGTAAAAATGTTAAAACAGCGCTGGCATGACCTGCTAATGATAATCAAGCAATTCATTACTTGTGAGGGTAGGTATGAATGGATTTGTAAAACAAAATGAGCATTCTCTATAATTAACTCAGACCCGATTTTATGTGATTACCGCCCAGCTTATGGTTATCATTGTTGTTGTTCGATCTTGACTATGTCACACCCAACAAATGAAATCTATGGTGGTTTTTGGTCAATACTGTTATGCATGTTTCGTTTTAAATGTATATCGTAACAGCCTTCACATATTTGATCAAAATAGAATGAATCTTGTGCTTAATCTCTACAGCCTGTTGATTGAAATGACATGAAATATTGCTACAGCTGTGACATATATTTTGTGTTCAATGATATCGATTATAGTTATGTTGTGGCAAATATTATTTGATATGATTACTATCATGTTCGATTATGGTTGTATTAAGTACGATTATATCGTATCTCATAAGATTTGATTCACTGTTTAATTTCGTTTGATATGAAACAGGCCTGTCAAGGTTTGACCATGTTTTATGGTAACTAAAAACAAAGCATTCTTTACTCTGTTTCAATTGCATTTATTTTGATTGCATTTAATTTAAATGATAATTTCATTTGAATTATTAGTAATTCGTTTTTCAGAGATTATTAAAAGATGATTCGATTTGATTTTATTTGATTATATCTGGTCCTGTTTGCTATTCTTGACTAGCTACAGAATCAGATGATTCTGTAGCTAACTCTGTGGAGTCAATTTTTTATTATTTTCTCAATAAAATATCCTTCTAATTTGATCTTTGTGTTCTATTGCAGGCAAATTCGAATTGGCAATAGATATCATGAGCAGTTAGGGGATGATTTACAGATTTTACTTGCATTTTATTTCCTTAGTTTAGATGATTTTGGGATATCACCCAGATTGTGTAAAACTATTTGATATTATCCACAAGGAAGTTTTACCTTGTGAAGAAACCTATATATACTTATGATTTTTGTAATAATGTTGATCCTCAGTTGTGCGAGAACAAGGATATGGAGTTCTAATACAGACTGGAGCAGAATTGATGTTTTGTCATAGCTTTTGCTTTTCAATATAGCAATGTTTTGTTTTATGTTTTGTATATCACTTTGTTTATGGTTTAGTATTACTTTTTCTATCTAAATCAAATGCAAACGATATAATATTATCACTGTTATCCATATCTTGTCTCTTCCAAATAGATAAAAGACATAACAATTGTTAGTTCAGTTTGTGAATGATAGTTTTACCTTCTTCATAAATCGAACTGTAATATATAAGTTTTCTGCATAATAGGTTTCCCTTATTGCAGGAATTTATAATCATAAGATTGTTATGATTTTCTTTTATGTCTTGTTTGTCCTGTAAAACACTTCAAGAAGTAGCATAGCTGATCGTTTACAAAAAGATTAAGGATTAAACAGTGTGAGTTTCCCTCCTCCAACCAGCTTAAGGAGTCATCATACACAGGGCAGACTTGGAGCGTTTCCAGGTCAATTAGTATTTTGTTTACTGTTTTTATTAAGTAGTTTAATATAGATGTAATTTTAATTAGATTTATATTACATTGTTTAATTTCAGTAAATATATTAGATCGTTTAATTTCAGTAGTTTTTATTTCTTTTTCATAAAATATAAAAATCAAAAAGAGATTCTTGGCTGTCTTAGGGCAGAAAACACATGAGTTTTGCAGGTTTTAATGAAATCTGTAGGTTGTTCATAGTGTACATTTATGAATAAGAAATATTATAACTGATAATTAGATAGCTGATTTGAATTATTATAATTGTAGTTAGTCAATTGTATATAATAGTTAGAATAGTTAGATTTAGTTTTAATTTAACTTATTAATTTGTTTTATTTAGGTTAGTATATTAGTTAGTTAGTTTAGTTTGTTTTATTAGTTGTAATTAGTTTAGTTTCTTTTAGTTTGTTTTAGATAGTTTGATTTGTTTATTAGTATTAGTTAGATTAGTTAATTCAAAACAATTTTCTCTTTGGTTTTCTTAGGAGACCTTAGAGCGGCCAACGAAGCCGTTAAACTCATCAGGGTGGTTCATTCCAAACGGCTTGGGTTATTTAGACAACCTCGAACAGGTTCCACTCTCCCAGTTGAAGGACGGTCAATTTCGCCCATCAACAAAAGGTAAATATGAACATGTCATTTATGAATAGAATAATTACAAGTTGCAAGTTTTAGTGAAATCCTTGCAAAATCAATGTTTTGTAATCGTTCTCAAAAGTAGATAAAGAAAACACATATTTTTGTATTTTCTGTTTTGTAATCACATATCTAAGAATCATAAATAAAACATGATTTGAAACAAAGATAGAGTGATGGTCAAAGCCGATCAAATAACTTTCATGTTTCACTAATAAATAAAATGACGAAAATTAGAAGCAAATAAAGCTAACATGTTACTAGTTTCTTAATGTGTCTATGCCTTTATAGGATCCAAAAATCTAGTTGTCTATCCTGTGAAAGAAATCTGCAGTAGGCTCGTACTAATGTCTCCTGAATAAATTCAAGGTGTCTATTGAAAGCTAGGATATAAGAACAAAATAGTAGATACATATGATCCAGTGATCTTATAATTATGAATGATTACAATAAGAATTTTTTTATGTGAAGCATTCATTTTATCCATCAATTAAACATCAAGCATAAATCATGATATTAAAATTGATATAACAATCACAGTGATAAAATATGGAACAACAAGTTATAGAAAAGATTTTAAAGCATTCACTCAAATGGAATATCATATGCTAAAGAGGCAAAAGCTACGTAACATATAGATATTTCATAATAAAAAGGAAAAACATAGATGGAACAATTTTCACACTGGTCTAAAGCCAAATGCAGATCAGTTTTCCATATAGTTCTGATAGTCACATGCCTATAATCTGTTCCATCCAAGATGACCTGTTGCTTACAAAATGAACAATATTTAAAGTGACTTGAGATCACATTCTCCTATCTCGCAGGATAGAGTAGGGTCTCACAAAATAAAAAATATTACAAAAATAGTGGGCTAGGAGCCACTTAAAATAGAGATGGTTTTAATCAAATATAGATCAAATCATTCAGATGCATAATCAAATATGTTTCCTCTAGATTAATCCTTCATTTATGAGATGGAAACTTCTTTGACGAATTTAGGTGAAATCTAGAAAATTGGACATCAAATAACAATCTGTACCTTCTAAACCATTCACCATTTCTGGAATCAACTTGCGAGTAAGCTAAAGAAACCCGTTCTGGAAAATGGTTTTTTGGCAGTTTCTTAAAATTCTTCACCGTTTTCCCGTAATGTGCCCAACAAAATTACCTCTCTAGTTTGGTGCGGACGAAATCTTGAAACATCAGCCTTGAAGATTCACTTGGAGATCCTAGAATATGTTGTTTCTAGAGAAATCCTTCTAGGTTTAGGTAAGTAGACCTTTTTCCCAGGTGGTTTTTCAACGGTTTCCCAAAATTCCTCTTCATTTGATTGTAAATGGCGTTAAAAAACCGCTCCCTTTGGAATGAAGAGAATCCCCAAACCTGCTATTTTTTGATCCATATTTGATGCGAGAATAGACAAACAGTTCATGATCTGGTTGCATATCTAATTTGACATAAAAAAAACTACATGCTTCACTTCATTTCGTAGGGCACAAGACTATCCTCGTGCTTATCACCGGGTCAAACAAAGACACCTTACTCCTGAAAAATAATCATTGAAAACATAATTAATCAACCATTGACTATTAAGAGGATGGCCATAGAATCATAGTCAAGATTTGAATCACCATTCAAATATCTATTGATCACAAATCCCCAACGCATCAATCATTTAACTATTTTAATAATGGTTGCGAGTGTCATTGGTGTCTAAAGCATGCATGTTTCAATATGATCCCAATCTTAAATGAGAGTGACATGTGAAATGGTAACCATATCAACAAATTTTCGATGGTGTTTATGGTGCGTTGGATCAAAATTCATTGTTCACAATTCGAAATTTGTAACCCCACATATAACATGTGTTTTTTCCAGTGAGATCGGAAGAG
>CBVK0100240055.1:0-13669 GCA_900067695.1 Picea abies | reverse complement strand
TTGAGTACTTTTTATGAGGTTTTTCTATGCTATATTGATATTTGGTTCCTAACAGGTACCAATTAGTTTATAAGTCTAATTCCTGGATAATGAGTTTGAAGTCGACAGGAAAAGACTCGTCACAGGAGGGCCTTAGTGTATCCCCCATCAATGACATAAAACGGGTAAAAAGATTTGATGTATATCATAGTAACAAATGATTTAGGACTGACTTAAGGATGGCTGATGCAATAATGACTTAAGGACAGTAGAAATGGCCAACACAATAGAAGGATTTCAGGGTTGAACTTCTTTTTGAACATATTGATGACACGGCAACTGTCTTGGAAATATTGACTCAACAATAGGGATCACAGACCAATTTGTAATCTTATAAAGGAGTATGACCAAGAGGCAAGCAGATTTTCCAACCTAGACACAAGGTGAGTGAAAGGGTGTCATGTTCAAAAGCAACTCTTCCATGGAATATAGGTTTAGACACATTTCTTTCCCAATTTCCCCCCCCCACCATTTCTGGAGAGTACCTCTTTATTTTTACACAAGCTTGAGGAGGATAACATATGCTTGAAATGTAAGCTCATCCTTTGGATGAGTGCCTCAGAGTATGTTTAATGAACCCTAGGAAGGAGTGGTTCGGTCCCACATGGGCCTTTCAATGTTTGTTTTATGAGTCCAAAGAAAGAAAACTCAGGGGTTTTTCATGTTTAGAGAGTCTGAAAAACACTTAAAGAGAACTCTCTCAGTTCATTTTTCATAAAATAGACTAATGAGACTGAAAAATAGATAAACTATCGCTCAACATACATTTTCTTCAAATACTTTAATGAGCACGAAGAGAACAAGGTCGCTCTAAAATCTTTTCATGTTTAGAGAGTCTGAAAAGAGATTAAAGGAAACTCCAGTGGGTTCCTTTTTCGTATAACCTTTACGAGTTCGAAAAAGTGATAAAAGTATACTCAATTGCATTCTCACATATTTACGAGCACGAGAAAGAACAAAGACTAATCTCAATAACTTATTCTCATGTATTTACAAGCATGAGAAAGAACAAAGACTAAGCTCGGGATTGTTTTCATTTTTACACAAGCTTTAAAACAAAACAAAACTATACTTGGACCTAGTTTCATTTCTACACAATCTTGAAATAGAGGAAACTATGCTTGGACCTGGTTTCATTTTTACACAAGATTGAACCAGAGGAAACTATGCTTGAGGTAAGTGGTTTCATTTTTACACAAGATTAAACCATAGAAAAGTATGCTTGTACTTCCCAATGCATAACACATGGATGGTTGGTACTTAGCCCCCAAATTAAGAAACTAGCGGCTCTATTTCAGCATGAAGTCCAGAGGATGAAAGTATTTCCCCCCAAGATTTGTTTCATCCAACGACAAAGGTGGAGGAAATGAAGCTTCAAATACTAGACAAAGGACTTGACTCAAACAGAGAGGGGGAAAACTATTTCATTTTTTAATGAGCCTGAAATAGAAACAAGAACTATGCTCATAACCTCTATTTCATTTTTTAACAAGGTTGCCTCAGAGATGAAAAACTATCCTCGGAACGGGTTTCATTTTTTAATGAGCTTGAAATCAGAAAACAATGCTCAAGGCTGGTTTCATTTTTAAATGAGTTTGAAATTAGAAAATCATGCTCATAGACCTCTGTTTCATTTTTTAATGAGGTTGCCTCAAAGATGAAAAAACCTGTCCTTGATGTCTTCTTAATAATGGATTCCAAGAGGACAATGCTCTGAGAAGGACACCATGTCAAGGGAAAAAACTCGGTCATGGCTTCCAAGAGGTATTTGCTGGAAGGAAGAAACACACTCTGGAAGGACACCATGTCGAGGGTCACGGCAAGAGTAAATAGATCAGGATCTAACAACCCTATCGAAGAGATCACCATGTCAACTACTAGATCTAAGTCATCAGAAGTTGAAGCCATGGGAGACAACACCACATAATTGACCTGTGGTAGGGGTGATATCGTCTACATATAAGAACCATTCAAGGAGGCAATCTAGGCGAGGTCAATGAATGAAAGTTGATCAACAGTCACAACCCATCCATCAGGAGGGAAAGATATCACACGAAAAAGATTAGACACAATAGCTTTCATGGCATAGACATAATCTTGCCCAAGGAGTAAAGAAAAATCCAAGGGGTCTTAGACGACCATGACATCAATAAAGACAATTTTCCCTCCCAAAGTTATAGGAAACTAAGGAAGGGTCCCTAAAGGTTGACTGGTTCTTCTGTTAAAAGCTAACAAATTTTGTGTAACTAGGGCAAGCTGAGGAAAACCCAAAGCTTGCTAAGAAAAAGAGGACAAAATGCTAACAAATGCACCTTCATCTATCAACGTCTGAGGAACGTCCCAACCACAAACTTCCACTGTAATCTGAAAAGGAATGTGAGAAGGAAGATGAGGTCCAGTTAGCACATCCCAATTAAAAGTGATGACCTCATTAATTGGAGGGGGTTCCACAGGAGAAGGAGGAATAGCCCCTGGCATGGTAGATTATGTATCAATGAGAAAAACATGGGAAGTATTGGGTTTACTCTCTAGCAGGAGAGTAGGAGCAACCGATGGAGAGATCAGATCGACCACTTGGGTTTCATTCTCTAAGGGGAGAATGGGGTCGACAGGTGGAAACGGATCAACCGCTTGGGTTTCAATCTCTAACGGGAGAGTGGGGTTGACCGAGGATGGGATAAGATCAACCACTTTCTTAACACTCTCTAAAGGGAGAGTGGGATCGACCGAAGATGGGATCGGATCAACCAATTTGTCAACTGGTTCAATTAAGGACGTGACTAGATTGAAGACATGATCAATCGGATTGACTAACGACGGGTCCAGAGTGATCATTCCATCAACTACAGGGGGTTTGAGAGAAAAATTATGAGAAGCAGCTGGAAGTTGATGCTATGAAACAATCATGTCTTTCAGTAATTTCAAGGCTTTGTCCATATGAGGGAAAAGGTGAGTTATATGACTCCCTTTTCATAACATACACGAGAACTTGACTCTACTTTTCTTCTTCCCAACAGTATCGTGACTAGTCGACAGGAGGTCATCATCATGTTGTTCAGAGGCTGACGACATGGGTTGGTCAGGGTGTGTAGAACATACTTCTATAACCTTGGGTAGACCAGGGTAATCCTTAAGAATATGGCTACCCTTACAAAGCTTACAAGGGTACTTGGGATTACGGGTTGTTTGGGTAATCTTGACATCATCAATACTCCCAACACGATTAATAGTAACTGATTGTTTTCCAACATGTCTGACAGTGGTTGGAAGTTTGGATCCTTGCTTATTTTTATTCTTCTTATTCTTTTGTTTCTTCTTCTTCTTATCCACCAAGTTACTATCTTGAGATCTTTCACTTGACAAAGAATATGAAATGGAAGAAGACCTTACAAGTGAAGAAGGAAAAGAAGATCTTATTGGTGAAGACAGTGAAGGATCAACATGAGGTTGATGTTCTTGGGGGGAAGTGCTTACAACCGAAGCACTTACTTCATTCGAGATTACCTGAGTGAAAAAAAACCACACTGACAATCCAATTGTGAGACTTGGAAGGCTCAAAGTAGTGATGTGAGGAGGACCAATGTTTTCATAAGAAGGAAAAACAAAAGGTTCCCCTAGAGCAGGGGTTCCTTCATTGGTCATTTCAAGAAATGTCACCATATAAAAAAAATCCAACCTAGAGTCTGGTAGGGAAAACAAACAACACACGGTAAAAATTTAGGAAGCAAGCAAACAAACAAAACCTTCTCACAATGAGCACACTAGTTGGTGATGAAATCCAACAACGCGGGAACAAAGTAAGAAGGGGATAATATAGAGTGGGTGGAAAAGTTATGTTGATGACTTGCTTAACGGCCTTACACCTTGGTGCAAGTTCCCACACATAATCATGCGTATACCCTCCAAGGAGCCCGAGTGAGTTCGACCAACGTCGATTCCAGGTACCGTGAAGACTTGCCCCTCCACAGTCACCTTGTGTAAAGACCCTAAAGTGATAGGCCACTAAGGTTACCAATCACTGCAATGATGCCTTGGGAAATAGTCAACAATCCGATCCACACGCAAGGGTAGGGTATCTATCCTGAAATAAGTTTGAAAGGATTCCACTCATCATTGTGGGTATACCTCTCAAGCGACCCCATAATACACGTAATCTCTACACCAAGACAAACAAAGCAGGGTGAGTAACTCTGCCAGTCTCAATGCGACCTCATGATTGACCCTTGTGTTAGAAGGGCTTCCCAGAACAAAATGTAGTAAGTGGATTTAATGCTCCCTATCATAAGATACTATGTTTGTTTGCATCTTTGGAAAGTTATCTTTCACACCTATTCCAAATCCCTACGACCAATCTAATGTAGGTTTGCTACCAGAAAATATTAAAATCTCTAATCAGTTTTTTATAAGCGCTTTATTTTATGGTTGTTGTTACTCAATAGAAAAATGGCGTGAACAATATGGTGTTTTGACCGACTCGAAAGTTATGCAAACAGATGAATATGCAATCTTTTCATTTCGATGAAATCTATGCTACGAGAAGGAGAAAACATTTATCATTCCCATATGCACGATGTCCCAAAATTTATTAAACTCACCAATGCATAATTTAAGACCAAAAAATGCCAAGAATCATGCAATTTCTCTACTTCAAATGCAAGGATGCCCCCAATCTAATACAAAACAAGAAATTAAATCTTTTTGTTTCAAAAATTTCACTAAAAGAAATAATGAACTTTCTTAAAACAAAGAAACCCAAACTAAAAGTTTTCTTTTAAAGAGAACTATTCAGAAGAAATCAGATTTTTCCCTAAACAATTCTAAAGAAACACACGCTTTGTAATTGAATGACACTCAAAGAAAGAGACTAATCCTTCAAAACCAAACAAAGAAAATATGGCTAAAATCAACTCAGAATGTCAAGCAGACTGCAAACAGATCAATATAGGCTCCAAAAGTTCAATTCAACTGATCAAAGCAAAACTGGGCATAAAAAAGACAAGAATATCTAATCCAAAACTTTTACAAATGAGTTCGCAGTCTAGTAGCGGGGTACAGTGTGAGAATTAGGCATTCTCACAGTCTAGAGAAGGGTAGGGTGCGAGAAGGTCACACTGAACTGAACAATAGGGTGCGAACATCAATGATTCTCACAGGCCACAGAGAGGTACAGTGCGAGAAGGTTTGTAATCAAGAAAAATTTGGAAAAAGGACAAATATTTTGAGTGAACTTTCAGATCCAGAGAGTCTGGATGGATCTCCCATAGACTTAGAGACCATAAATCAAGCAATCAAATTAAGGGAAACTAGACTAACTAGGAAACAATCTGTTCCCTAGTATGGCCACCAATTTTGTTATCGGATAAATAGGTAGGTGCAGACACTAACTAATCTCCCTAGATCCACCTAGATCGAGAACAAAACACACCAGAACATGACACTTTCCTTAAGTTTTAGATATTGAATTTACTAACTAAAGAGGGATAGGTAACATACCATTTAAACATCGCTTCCTCTCACTATCGTCATCCTAGCTCCATTCCAACACTCATACAATGATGATCCTGCAAAAGAATGCAACCAACCAAAGTGATAGTAATAGAATAAACTCAATATAGACCTATGTATGTGATCAAGGAATCATACAATAAAACACAACAATCTTTATAGGAAAGAATCGTATTATTGTATCATATTAAATGTGAAAGAGAGATTACAACCATGGCCTTGATGTCATAAGGTCCCTTCCAATTGTCTTTCATTCCCCACACACTTCTTTCTCCAAAGATTCTGATACCATGGATCTGATAGCTACTCACAACCTATCTTGACAAAGCAAATCTCAAAGCCACTCTAACCAAGCTAACAATCCCAAGCCAAAAACAACTAACTTTATCTATGCGAGCTCCTCTCCTTTTATAAGATGAAGAGGATAAGGTGAGGAGATTATTATGATCCCACTAAATCATGAAAGAGAGTAAGATCCAAACCATTTGGATGCCACCTCACCACAGAAGTTTCTCCTTCTAGAAGCATCGAGAAGATGCTTGTTTTTCGCACGTATGAGCATTCTCGCACCCTGCTTATAGAGCAACCTGCGAACCTCTCACAACCCAACTATGGTGCAGCTTGCGAGAGTTAGGCATTCTTGCACCCTGCATATATAGAAAACTGTGAACATCCTCTTTAATAAGGTTTTTACAAAGGAAATTGCAACTTCTTTTCTCAGGAAAAGTTCTTCTCCCTTCTTTCTTCAGGAACTCAGGCCACTAACCCCTCTGAAGGAAAAATATAGGTTTACATCATTAATGGTCATAGGGATGATGAAAATAATGTGTAACAACTACTATCATCCGATGCCGACGAAGTTCGACATTCAACTACTTTGACTTCCCAAAATTATTTTCGCCACCTTAAGCTTTCGTCGGTTTGAACTTCTCTAGGGCATCGAGAAAATTTTGAGTCATTGATTCCTTGAGTAGTCGCTGTGTCTCTTAAGATGGTTCTTTGTTGTATGTTCGAGAGAAACTTAAGACATGAAACATATAATATAATCAAATTATCAGTTTCAAACCAAGGTGAAAACAATCATAGGTAGAAAACAAAGTGGTACCCAAAAGGAAATGGTCACAGAACTTTTAGGGTGTGTTGAGCACTCAACAAATGGCGATTCATTGGGCAAATGCAGAATCTCTGTCCCATAAAACAACTATCTCTGATCCTTATATTATTCGTGCTAATCGGAATTATATGTGTATACATATCTGTGTATATTATATATATATATATATATATATATATATATATATATATATATATATTATTCATCTTCATGAAAGTACATATCAGCAATAATAACACAATTTCTAGCCAAGAGAAAAACCACTTACAACACCCAAACTATCCCTCCAAATTTCTACCTTGAAACGCATGACAGGTCTGCATTGTTGTATGGCCCACCCAGAAAAAACAACACCTAGAAAACAGAGTCAAACTAATGTTGTACAGACTATCCTTCAACAACAAATATCCCAATCTACGTTGATTTGTGTGCCTACACTTGCCTTGATTTTCATGCCCTCTTTTCTATTGTACGGACTGTACAGATCCATACAATATGACCTCCCTCACAACATTAAATTAGAGCACTCACAAAACACAAATTTATTTCTTAGGAAATGTTCCCAATCTCTCTTGGGGAATGTTCCCTCCTTGGTGCACTCTTTCCTCTCTCAAGCTTACTCAGAAATCTCTCCCAATCTCCTTCTTTTGTGTCTTGCACACTACTCAATGCATTCTTTTATAATTTTTGAAGATGACCTTTTACCTCCCAAGTGTCTTTTCACCTTCCCCAACCCTAAATCCAAAGGACAAGATCTAATATTTTCTTTACAAGATCAAGGGCCATGATTCATTCCCTCCAAAATAAATTACTTAAAATATTAAAGTACATTTCACTTTATTACATAAGTACGCTTTATGAAATAAAGTCACTTTAATATTAGAAGGTGCACTTCATTAAAAAGTCACTTTAATAAAAGAACCACTTTATAACAAATTTATAAAAAACCATTACAAAGTTAAGTGCCTAGTAGTGTCAACATAAGGTAACATCTGCATACAAGACAAAACATGTAGAATACCTCCCGAGCTAAAAATCTAATAGTCCCTCTTAGCGAGGGAAGTACTCCCTGCCATTACTATCATTTGCTTCGATCACATTGTTCTTAGTAAGATCTCCCTCTGAACCTGGAGCCATCATCAAGACTTTCACATAACTCGAACTAGAATATCTTCTTCTCATAGTTATCTGGAACCCTGATCTCCCCTGAGAATCCACTCCACCCTGACCAACGTTTCAATCACACTGACTGAGCCTCGTGCCAATGCTACAAAGAGACTCCCTCTCTTCTATCAAAAATGCAATATTGAATCCTTGGTACCACCACAGTCTCAGGAGCCTTCTAATGCTCCTCATCTAATGTCAAACCATACCCTGAAGGTTTTCCTCGCAACATATACAACCTATCCACCTGATCACTGATCAGTTGCAGTTTTATCATGTCCACTCCCTCCTTGTAGATAAAGACATGTTCCCTCTTGGAAAATGTACAATATCCTACATCCTTTGAGGTTGATACTGAGAGAAAGTTAACCCTCAACCCTGGAACAAAGAGAACTCCATCAAGCTCTAGGAATCCTCCATACCCGAGTTGGAATCTAACATTTCCAACTCCACGTACAACTCATCCCATACCACCTTCATTTACCACATGTCGGTCAAGACCTGACTCTGTGATAATTAGGAATATTCATCGGATTCTTGTCATGTGGAAAGAGGCTCCACTATCCCTCCACTATCCCTCAAATCCTTTGTTACTGACACTGGAAACTAGAGTAACCAAAGAAAATTCCCTGTCATACTTGGAAGCAAATTCCTCCATGGATGTTGTAGCAGTTGTCTGAGGCCCCTCTGGTTCCTTATTCTTCTTCTTCCTCTTAGGAAAATGAGAAGCAAGGTGCCCCAACTTGTTACAACAATAACATCTGACTTTACTCAAGTCCCTCCCAGAACTTCCTTTCTTCTTACTCTTTGCGGCAAGAGAAACATTCTCATCAACTCCATTTCTCTTCCATCCACTTCTCTGAGATCCTTCCTAGATATCCTCCTGAGTGAAACCATCCCACAGTCTGCTCCAATATAGAATATGCTCATGACCTACCACACACTTCACAAAGACTTTCCATTCCTTGGTGAATCCTGTCAAGGCTATCCTCACCAACTATGAATTCTATATGACCTCTCCAACTGCAACGAACTCATGTTTCACTTGAGCTACCCCGGTAAGATAAGAAGAAACACTCTCCTCCTTACCCATGTTGGAATCATGCAGCTTAGCCTTCCAGGACATCTTCCGGTTTTCATTCTTCACCTCAAATAAGTTCTTAAGTGCATCCCACATATCTTTGGATGTCTTCTTCTCAACCAAGTGTGGGATAAGGTGATCGTTCACCCCATCTAGAATAATCCTTTGAGTTTTGGCCTCCTTGACCTCATGCAAATCCAAAGCAACAAGATCTGTTGTGGTTGTCACACATCAAAATTACTCACTTCGATGATGTCTCATTTTCATTATCACTAGTGTTGCAAGTGTCTCACTTTTGTTGGAAGTGTCGCAAGTGTATCACTTTTGTTGGAAGTGTTGCAAGTGTCACAAAACTCACACTTTCATCTCGCATGTGTCGCATTGTGGACGACATCATAAGAACACTTGGGACATCCTCTAAGACTTGTTAGAAGATGAAAATATATTATTTGGCAAAGTGTACAAGATTTTACCTTGAGGAATAATCATCCTAAAAGTATTTTTGGAGATCAACACTCCCCTATCCACTTGCAAAGAGCGTTAGTGCTCCTTTTTCTCTTGGCAGGGAGCATTGCAATGCTCTATGGACAACTTTGAGGGAGCATCACTATGTTGAGAGAATCTTGGGGAATAATGCCCCTTATATCTAAGGAAAACTAAGAAGCATCTGAGTCAGTTTAGCTCGAATCCAGGTTAAAGGATGGATCTAATGGAATCCCACAACTGATGGAGTCATATCCTCAACTTATCTAAAGAATATCTAAAGTGGTTGAGCCTCTCAAATCCTATATAAGGAGGAATTCACATGGATAAAGGGGGAGAATAATCAATGAAAAGTATTTTCATTATGATCGTGGATCTTTTCAGAAAGGGATTGGACAAGGAGGACTTGGTGAGGTCGTTGCATCTTCATCTATAGTTTGTAAGCACCTTGTTATGTTCTCATTAATATATATGCTTGGTCTGTTTCCTTCAAGTTTGTGTACATTTGCATGGGCTTGTCTCTTCTTGATGAATCTAGCTTTAAACTAATCTTGGTAGAATAGGAAGTATGCATTGTCTTTTTTTATCCTGAATTGCAGAATGCATTAAAGGACTTGAAGATCAAGTGCAACCTGGATCAAGCAAGGGAAAAATTCATAAAAAGGTACTCATGCTTTCTTCCTCTTTTCCCTTGACTAGATTAGCTACATTTAAAGGAATGTCAGTGTTCAATGTTATCATTTTTTTGTCTTGGTCATAGGGGTCTAAGATCCAAGAGGACATTCATCTGTCCGCGGGGGAATTTTCCTACAACAATGGGTGCCACAACAACAGAACTAACATAGTTCCAAATCTTGTTCTCCCTGAGAACAACTGACATCTAGACCTTCCACTACAAATAGTTGGAAATTCCATCCAATCGATCCTAAAATATAATGCATGCAGCCATATTCCCTGTCACGGCTCAAGGAAAACAATCACAAATTCCCCCCCTTCAAACTTACCCAAACATCTCACTACTCACTGTCACCTCATAGCCCAAACTCTAATACCATGTATAAATTTAATGACAAAATCAACAAGATAATAATTTAGTCATACACTTAGAAACCTAGAGATAATTGTCATCAATGAACTATGATATGTATACACTCACATTCAGAAATTACCATATGTAAAAATACACATTGCTAAGCAATTTAGCAGCAAAATAAACAAAATGAACAACATTCATTCAACCATGAATAACAAAGAAATTTAGGAAAATTTGAGGGAAGACCCCAATGTGGGGAAACCCAATGTGTGTGTGAGAGAGATATATTATTCAACTTCAGGAAATTACATATCAACAACAATAACACAATTTCCAACCAATATAAAAATCACTTACAACACCCAAACTATCCCTCCAAATTTCTTCCTTGAAAAGCATGCCATGTCTGTACTGTTGTATGGCCCACCCAGAAAAAACAACACCTCAAAAATAGAGTCAAATTTTTGTCGTACGTACTATCCTTTAACAAAAAATATCCCAATCTTTCTCAATTTTCATGCCACACTTGCCTCGATTTTCGTTCCCTCTTTTCTGATGTATGTATTGTACAGGTGTTTCGGGTAAAAAAAGTCATAACTTATTCATAAAAGATCCAAATTTAGTAAGACCAGATGTATTGGTTATATCACCTCCTATAGTATTCTTTGTACCATTTTCAGATCCATACAACAATTATTTAATGTGGGGCACGTTCTACAAGTTCGCTCTCTAGAATAATCCAGAATTCAACAAGGTATGCTATTTTTTCTATAACTCATTTTCTGAGAGGTTCCAAGTAGTGAAACCTGGAGGAATCGCATAAAATACATTGAAGAACATTGTGTAATATTTTCACATCTTTATTCATTACAGGTACATAATTATGATTATTTCAAGTTAGGGTTGTTGACTAATACAAAATTAGTCATGTGAGACTAAAGTAAAGTTTGATGCAAATGCTAGTCTCTTGTTGTTAAAGTTAAGGAAGGTTCACAGGTATGTGATCATATACACCATATATATTACAGAGTTACAAATCATATTTATATGATTAAATTTATGAGGGATTTTGGTTGAGGTACATGGTTGAGACAAGTAGTTGATGAGTTGGCAGATACATGAGGTGTATAGTTGATGATGTTGGTAAATCTTGATGAGACATAGTTTATGTATTTGATGCATTATTGGTACATATTTGGTGCATGGTTTATGCACTCATTGATGGTACAGGTTGAGGTACAGGTTGGTGCATGGTTGATGCACTTGTTTATGGTACAGGTTGATTACAAGTTGTTTGGACAGGTTATTGTGACAAGTTATTTATACAGGTTTGATGCATGGTTGATGCATTTGTTTATGGTACAGGTTGACGTATGGGTTGATGTATGGTACATGTTGGCACAGGTTATTGGTACAGGTTGTTACAAGTTTATTATAGGTTGATTGGTATAGGTTTACAGCAGTATATCTCACAGTGATAGTGTGACAGTGGTTCCATCATTCTACTTCCACGTCAGGGAAGTTTGATGGGGAAAGTACAAGGTCACCTTCCAGTTGTAGCTGGAGAAAATAGCTAGTTGTATCCTCCTTCTAGTTGTATCCAGGGAATTAGGGAGTTCGAGCTTCCCTCAGGTTGTAGCCTGAGAAACTAGGGGGTTGTATCCTCCTTCTGGTTGTAGCCAAAGAATTGGAGAGTTGGAGCTTCCTTCATGTTGTAGCCTGAGAAACTAGGGGGTTGGAGCCTCCTTCTAGTTGCAGCTGGAAAACAAAAGAAGTTGGTGCTTCCAATGAATGTAATTCTTAAATACATATAAGAAAAAACATTCTGTGGTTTTTTCCATCTTTGGGTTTCCATGTAAAAACACTAGTGTACTGTGTATGTGTATGATTTCTAATTTGTTCATTGTTTATTTACTCTGCAACTATTGGATGGTCATTCTACATTGATATAGAACTTGCATTTTGTGGTTAAAAAGGATTATTTCTCTATTACTGATTCACCCCCCGCTTAGTAATCCAATAGACCTTTTACCTCCCAAGTGTCTTTTCACCTTCCCCAACCCTAAATCCAAAGGCCAAGATCTAATCTTACCTTTACAATATCAACAGCCATGATTCATTCCCTCCAAAATAAATCACTTAAAATATTAAAATACATTTCACTTTATTACATAAAGTGTGTTGATTAATTGGGTTGGTTGACATTGATGTCAACCCTTGAAGAAATTTCGGTAGCAAATTCCGGTAGAACAAAGGTTTGGGTAATGGACCCAAGTTTGTTTGATGTATAATGGTATGAGTTTTGATATTTTTGCAAGTAATCCTATTCTAGATGGAGAGTACATGTCATTCCATTTCAGGTGGTATGTGGAATGTCACATAACTACTCATGGTTTTAGAGTTATGGCCTTATGAAGTTGGGGTCCCTCATATGTGGACTTGAAGCCCCAAAAGGTCAAAGAAGTCAAAGTGCTTGCAAAGAAGAAATTATTTAAATAATAAAGTGAAATGACAAATTCAAAGAGGATTATTTAAATAATAAATTGAAGTGACAAAGTCAAAGAGGATTATTTAAATATTAAAGTGAAGTGACAAAGTCAAAGAGGATTATTTAAATAATAAAGTGAAATGACGAAGTCAGGGAGGATTATTTAAATAATCAAGTAAATGGAGAACTTTCTAATTACAGAAAGTGGTTATAAGAAGGTTAACCCTAAAATGAGGAAAATGGGTTAAGTAGCCAAGTGGCTATTGGATATATGGACAAGTGGCAAATTGGGAAAGGTTGGACATAGGTGACTATGTGGACAAAGTGGTCTAGAAGATGATTCTAAGGAAGCTACATGAAAGTATAAATAAGAGGCAAGGCTCTCTCATTTTCATTACAATTGAGAATATTGAATATCTACAGGTGACTAAGGTAACCAAAGGATATTTATGCCAAATTTCAGAGGGAAGGAGAAGTAAAGAAGGCCGAAATTCAAGGGAGGATAAATTCTTTTGATGATGCTTTATAAGGTATGTTATTTATAGGTCATCTCACCATTTTCACAATAATGTTTTTTATAGAATGTTTTAGACCATGAAATTGGGAGGTCATTGAGGAAACATATCCAAGTAGTTGTGGTACAAATTTCAGCTTGTGGGTCGTTGTATATTTGGAGTTACACCCCGTGGAAAATAGGGTTTGTGGCTAGTCCTGAAACTAGTCTAAAATAGGTGTTTCAGGTAAAAATGTCATAACTTCTTC
>CBVK0100240054.1:0-13670 GCA_900067695.1 Picea abies | reverse complement strand
CACCACCCGCAGGTCGAAAGGTCCACGCGCACTCACAGGATATTATTTTCCTCTCAGCCCGAAGAACACTAAGGTTCTTCTATTTCCCTATCGAGAAATATACACCCCACAGATTCTCTTCTGCGCAATCCCCCTTTCTTTACTTACCGGAGGATCAGAACTCGCAACTTCGCAAGTCCACTGTCGATTATTGGGCTCTCGAATCCCCGAGACCCGGTGCCTCAGTCAACGCTAACCTCTTCCCGTATCTATCGGGACTTCGCTTATCACGGTTTCTCTACTCGCGATATCGTGCACTTTGATTTTTCGACTCCCGATACCCGATGCACGCGTGAGCTGTCTCTTCAACTCCTCGTCACGTCTATCAAGATTTTGAGATTCGTGGGATCGTGAATCCTGATATCAATGGATTTGGGACTTTCCTTTTCCTGATCCCCGATATGATACGCCACCTGTCCTCCACTAATTCCTGTTGTGGCACCACACAACTCTCCCGTCAGGATATCGCGGTTCGTGATTCCAAGCTACAAGAATTTCTTACCTCCGAAATCCCCGATGCTTTGAACCTCGACTTCTTGGAATCTCTGGACATGTGTCCCACTGATGGATGGATCTGATCTTGTCGGGATATCATGGATCCTGATATCGCAATTCTCGTTGCAACAACTTGGAGCTTCGACTTTCGAATCCCCAATACATGATATCACGTGTAGATCCAACAACTCCCGTGGCACAGATCAATGGCTCTACCCCTCCTGAGATTGAATACTTTCCACACCTGCTCTAATAATTTCCCTGCACCTCCGCGAAATCCAACGGCTCAAGGTGATTCGCAAAATCTCCTCGGAAATTTCGTCCGTTCGTTCTTCCTGATGGATTTCTGTGAAATGAACCAAGTACTTTCCCCACAAATACTTGTTCACCTGTGCCCAAACTTGTGATTCCCTTGCAACTTCAAGTCACAACTTGTCTGCACTGTTCTTCAGCAACTCAGGGGCTTGTCCTTCCTGAGCTTTTTCCACAGTTCCTCATTCTCTCAGGAAAAGAGAATTCTTTGCACGCACTCCTTGCTGCAACCCTTCAACCTCAACTGAGTGTTGAAGTCTCTTGACTCTGCGCACTCCTGCAGCAGCAGTCTTTCAGTTCCTTACTCAGGTTCGCAACCCTGAGACTTTCTCTTGGCTTGCGCACTCCTTGCACGACATTGTGCCCAACTACACATTCTGGGATGAATGAGAAAAAAAGTTATCTCTAATTGAACCCTTCTGTCAACACACTCCTTGCGGACAATTCAACTGCACTCCTTGCAGGAATCCTCTGGCTCAAATAGAGAAACAATTGAACCTCATCTTTTCACCCTCTCAGATTTCAATTCATACATGAAATCACATACACAGCATGTAAAAGCAAATGTATAACAGGAAACAAACATTCATGAGCATAACATCAATACACAAAGAGTAGACACATAACCCTGAATTTGAATCAAAGCTTCTTCTATTAATTCAAATATCAGTACATGGATGTTCTCTACACAGTTCTTTGCATGCTCTTGCTCTTCCTTCTTCTGAATTATGTTACAATGTACAATGAGGTTGTCTATATCCGTTTTCCCTCTTGGGCTCTAAAGCTATCAAATATAGAATTAAATTCCTATCTACCAGCATTAACTATATTAAATGACGACTATCTACCTAAGGATGAGAGCTTAAAGGCTCAAGGTCCATTACAATATACAAGTGTGCCTTATCTTAATGGCTTCATTTAAGATTTGCGCAACAATTTCCAAGGCAATTTCAAAAATTGCGTTGGCTTATCCAGCTGTCTTCCGCTTCCGCGCTGGCTCGCTTGATGTGCTGGCAATGCTCCTGCATCATACTCCTCGGCTTGAAAACTTTCATGGGCTCCTGTCCATGAGATCCTGCATGGTCTTTCCATGCTTCTGTATTTCTTCTTCGCTCTCCCAGTTGGCATCTTCCACTGGATGGCCCTTCCATTTGACCAGATACTCATAGTATTCTTTCTTCCTGGTCTTCTTACCCACTCTCTTGTCCATTATGCATTCCATTTGTGGCTTTTCTGCAACTGGCAATTGTGTCATCCACTGGATCACTGGTTCCTCAGTTCCATTCTCTACTTCTCTATCCCTGTATGGGCATAAATCTATGACATTGAATATTGGATATATTTCGATGCCATCCGGCAACTCTATCTCATAAGCATTTTCCCTGAATTTTCTCAAGACCTGACATGGCCATATTTTCTTCATCTTTAACTTATTGTATGTTCCCCTCAAGAACCTTTCTTTCCTCAAATGTACCAGAACTAGATCACCAACTTCAAACTGAAGTTGTCTCTGATGTTGATCTGCTCTGCGCTTGTACTCCTGGCTTGATTTCAGCAACCGCTCCTTCACCCTGCGGTGAATTTCCTTCATCGCCTCAGTGAATTCTTCTACACTAGCGCTGCTAGTAGCAGTCTGTTCTAAATCCCTCAGTTCATAAACTCCTCTCGGCTGCATCCCATAGACAACCTGAAATGGACTCTTCCCTGTGCTCCGATCCACTGAATCATTGTATGGAAACTCTGCCTATGGAAATACGTTGTCCCAACTATTGTGGTGCTCTGTCACCAAGCTTATTATCAAGTATCCCAGAATTCTATTCACCACCTCTGTTTGTCCATCCGTTTGAGGATGATAAGTAGAACTAAATTCTAAGTTAGTTCCTAGCTTCTTCCACAAGGTCCTCCAAAAATGTCCCACGAACTTTGTCTCTCTGTCTGAAACTATACTTTTTGGAAATCCATGAAGTCAAATGACCTCTTTGAAAAATAGATTTGTGATGTGAGTCGCATCGTTGGTTTTCTGGCATGGGATAAAATGTTCCATTTTAGAAAACCTATCCACTACCACAAAGACTGAATCAACACCTCTTTGTGTCCTTGGCAACCCTAATACAAAATCCATGCTTATCTCCTCCCACGGCCTCTCTGGTATGGGTAATGGCTGATAAAAGCCTACATTCTGCTTTCTCCCCTTCGAATGCTGGCAAATTCTGCATCTATCCACAAACCTCTTGACATCTTCTCACATCCCCGGCCAAAAATATGACTCATTCAGATTCACGAATGTTTTTTCATGGCCAAAATGTCTTGCTAATCCACCATTGTGTTTCTCCTTTAACAAGTTCTCCCTCATGGAGCATTTCAGGATACAAAGTTGATTGCCTCTAAACAAAAATCCTTCCTGGATAATATAATCTATCCAAAGACTCCTATCTCTGAGAGCTGGATTCTTAGTTGCTTCATACGCCTCTGCAAAATCTGCATCTTCTACGTACATGTCCCTGAGATTTTCAAAACCCAATGTTTTGACTCAGAAATCCTGCAACAGCAAACACTTCCTACTCAAAGCATTAGCCACTTTGTTAGCAATACCCAAAATGTGTTTAATCACAAATGTGAAATTTTGCATATACTCTACCCATTTTGCATGTTTCTGATTCAACTTCTCCTGTTGAGTCACAAACTGCAGTGCATGATTATCACTATACAAAACAAATTCTTTTGGGATTAAGTAATGCCTCCACTTCTATAGTTCCTGTATGGTAGCATAAATTCTTTATCATACGTGGAGTATTTCAGTTTCACCTCATTCATCTTCTCGCTGAAGTACACAATCGGTCTGTCTTCCTGACTCAAAACCGCTCCTATGGCAAACCCGCTTGCATCACATTTCACCTGAAACGTCTTCAGGAAATCTGGAAACACCAAAACCGGTTGTTCCGTGATCTTCCGCTTCAACAGATTGAAGCTCTTCTCAACCTCTGTTGTCCAGTGAAAAGACTTATGCCGCTTCTTCACTGTATCCATCATTGCTGCACTAATTCCACTAAAATACCTGATGAATTTTTGGTAGAAACTAGCCAATCCATGAAAGTTTCTCACCTCAAAAATATTTCTCGGTGATGGCCAATTCTTAATCACTTCTACCTTATCGGGATCCATCCTCAACTCGTTTTCCGAAATGACAAAACCCGAGTAGATGAGCTTTGTCTTCATAAATGAGGACTTCTTCATGTTTATCAACAACTTCTCCTATTGTAGCTTCTTCATCACTGTATCCAAATGCTTCAAGTGTTATGCCACTGACTTATTGTAAATCAATATGTCATCCAGATACACAATGAAAAACTTCCCGATGAACTCCCTCAGGACTTCGTTCATTAACCTCATAAAGGTACTCGGTGCATTCGTCAAGACAAATGGCATGACAAGCCATTCATACAAACCTTCGTTGGTTTTGAAGGTTGTCTTCCACTCATCGCCTTCCCTCATGCGAATATGATGGTATCCGCTCTTCAAATCCATCTTTGAAAAGTACTTTTCCCCACTCAGGAAATCCATCAGATCATCCATTCTCAGAAATGGAAACCTATACCTGATGGTTATCTTGTTGATCGCCCTTGAGTCGGTACACATTCTCCAACCTCCATATTTATTTGGACTAAGTACTGTTGGAATAGCACACGGACTCAAACTCTCTCTGACCAATCCTTTGTCCAACAACTCCTGAACCTGCTTCTTGACCTCTTCATTTTCTTGTGGCGTCAACCTGTACGTGGCTTTATTTGGAAAACTGGCTCCTGGTATGAGATCAATTTGATGACTCACACTCCTCATCGGTGGCAATGAACAAGGTAATTCATCCACTATGATGTCAACGAACTCTTCTAGCAGTTCCTGAACCTCATCTGGTAAATCATCCATTCTTGTGCTAGTCAGAACAATCCTCGGCTTCCTAACCACAGAATTGTGGATCTTCCTTCTTCTTAACCTCTGTAAGAAGTTCCTTCCCACTCATGAGAAGTAGTGTGTTTCTTACTTCCGGTTTCACCTCCTTATCCTTTATCGGAAGCAACATATGGGTTCTCCCATTCTTCTCCAGGGTATATGTGTTCATTCTCCCATCATGAATCACATTTCTGTCATATTTCCATGGTCTACCTAGAAATAGATGACATACATCCATGGGAATAACATCACACAAGATCTTATCATTATAACCACCTATCTTGAATTCAACCAAGCATTGTTTAGTAACAGTTACCTAGTGTCCTTTATGTAGCCACGAAACTTTGTATGGGCTTGGATGATCAGTTGTCTCCAGCTCCAGCTTCTCTACCATCTTCGTAGATACGAGATTATCTGTGCTACCACTGTCTACTATAACCTTGCACACCCTGTCCTTGGTCTTGCAAGCTGTTTTGAAAAGTCTGGTCCTTTGGAATGAACTCTCCACCTCCTTATCGGGTGTCAAAAGGACTTTTCACATCATAAGCGATCTTTTGCCTTCTGCATCTTCGGCTTCAACATATTTCCTCTGTGCTTCGGTGATGTGAGCTTCTCCAATGTCCTTCTTTTTCTCTGGACACTCGTATGACTTGTGCCCATTCTTCCCACATGTAAAGCATGTGATTACTCCACCTCTTCCTCTTCCTCTACCTCTGGTACGAGGAAAAGTATTGCCATCAGCATATCCTCCACTCTTCTTCGTATGCTGCCCTCTCTGTTCAACGTATGGCCCTCGCTATGAGGTTCCACCTCTTTCAACCTTACCCTGAGGTTTCTTCCATTCCTCCTTGGGATTCTAGAATTTCTCCTGGGAAACTGCTTTGCCTCTGGGCTAACTTCTGCCTCAGCCTCTCTGACCTTGATTTCGGCTCAATTTCTCCTCAGCTTTCAGAGCCATCTGATAAGCATCCTCCATCGTTTGGATGGTTACCATGCTCAATTCATCCTGAATGTCGTATCTCAAACCATTCATATATCTAGCAACCTTCTCATCATCGCTCTCCCAATGACCTGTTCTGATGTTCAGTCGATAGAATTCCTCAGTGTATTCTTTCACTGTCATTAGCTTCTGTCTCAGGTTCTGCATCCTCCTGAACAGAGTAATTTGGTAATCTCTAGGGATGAACTTCACCTTCATTTTTTCAATCATTCGATCCCAACTCTTGATCTTCTGCTTTCCTTTGCAGCGTCTATCAGCTTGTAGCTCATCCCACCACAATGTTGCATGTCCTTTCAAGCGTGTGACAGCATGCTTGACTTTCTTGTCTTCTTTGACATCTTCATAGTCGAAGTATGTATCCAGATCTCTAATCCAATCTAGAAGCTCCTCTGCATCCAGATTTCCCTCGTAAACTAGAATGTCCATCTTCGCCTTTACACCCATCCGAGCAATAGATTTAATTAGGCGTTCATTCACTGCATCTTCGGCTGCAACTTCCTCGTCGCGTTCAGCCTCTAATTCACTATCGGAATCACTCAGATCCCCTGCACCAGCTGTGCATCTTTGAGTTGTCTCCATGTCTTCGAATCTTGCTCGGAGATCTCTCATCTGTCTCTCCATTTTTGGATTTTCTACCTGCCTACCTCTTCTTCGTACCTCCCTATCTTCTGGATCAGGTGACTGTCTTTCTCTTCTTGATGGCATGGCGAATTTCTTTCTCTACTACAGAAGGCAAAGAGATATTCCCGCTCTGATCCCACTCTTGACGACAACGTGGCGCCTTCACCACCCGCAGGTCATAAGGTCCACGCGCACTCACAGGATCTTCTTTTCCTCTCAGCCTGAAGAACACTAAGGTTCTTTTATTTCCCTATCGAGAAATCTACACCCCACAGATTCTCTTCTGCACAATCCCCCTTTCTTTACTTACTGGAGGATCGGAACTCGCGGCTTCGCAAGTCCACTGTCAATTACTGGGCTCTCGAATCCTCGAGACCCGGTGCCTCAGTCAACGCTGACCTCTTCCCATATCTATCGAGACTTCTCTTATCACAGTTTCGCTACTCGTGATATCATGCACTTTAATTTTCCAACTCCCGATACCCGATGCAATGAAACTCCAATGCACACGTGAGCTGTCTCTTCAACTCCTCGTCACTTCTATCAGGATTTTGGGATTTGTGGGATCGCGAATCCTAATATCAATGGATTCGGGACTTTCCTTTTCCCGATCCCCGATATGATACGCACCTATCCTCCACTAATTCCTATTGTGGCCCCACACAACTCTCCCATCGGGATATCGCGGTTCGCGATTCCAAGATGCAAGAATTTATTACCTCCGAAATCCCTGATGCTTCGAACTCTGACTTCCTGGAATCTTCGGACACGCGTCCCACTAATGGACGAAACTGATCTTTTCGGGATATCACGGATCGTGATATCGCAATTCTCATTGCAACAACTTGGAGCTTCGACTTGTGAATCCCTGATACACGATATCACGTGTAGATCCGACGGCTCCTATGGCATGGATCAATGGCTCTGCCCCTCCTGAGCTTGAATACTTTCCACACCTGCGCTGATAACTTCCCTGCACCTCCGCGAGATCCAACGGCTCACGGTGATTCGTGAAATCTCCTTGGAAATTTCATCTGTTCATTCTTCCTAATGGATTTCTGTGAAATGAACCAAGTACTTTCCCCACAAAGACTTGTTCACCTGCATGCAAACTTGTGACTCCCTTGCAACTTCAAGTCACAACTTGTCTGCGATGTTCTTCAAAAACTCAGGGTCCTGTCCTTCCTGATCTTTTTCCACAGTTCCTTAGTCTCTCAGGAAAAGAGAATTCTTTGCACGCACTCCTTGCGGAAACCCTTCAACCTCGACTTAGTGTTGAAGTCTCTTGACTCTGCGCACTCCTGCAACAACAGTCTTTCAGTTCCTTACTCAGGTTCGCAACCCTGATACTTTCTCTTGGCCTGCGTACTCCTTGCACGACACTGTGCCCAACTGCACCTTCTGGGATGAATGAGAACAAAATTTATCTCTAATTGAACCCTTCTGTCAACGCACTCCTTGCAGACAATTCAACTGCACTCCTTGCAGGAATCCTCTGACTCAAATAGAGAAACAATTGAACCTCATCCTTTCACCCTCTCAGATTTCAATTCATACATGAAATCACATACACAGCATGTAAAAGCAAATGTATAATAGGAAACAAACATTCATGAGCATAACATCAATACACATAGAGTAGACACATAACCCTGAATTTGAATCAAAGCTTCTTCTATTAATTCAAATATCAGTACATGGATGTTCTCTACACAGTTCTCTGCATGCTCTTGCTCTTCCTGCTTCTGAATTATGTTACAATGTAGAATGAGGGTGTCTATATATGTTTTCCCTCTTGGGCTCTAAAGCTATCAAATCTAGAATTAAATTCCTATCTACTAGCATTAACTATATTAAATGCCTACTATCTACCTAAGGATGAGAGCTTAAAGGCTCAAGGTCCATTACAATATACAAGTGCGCCTAATCTTAATGGCTTCATTTAAGATTTGCGCAACAATTTCCAAGGAAATTTCAAAAATTGCGCTAGCTTATCCAGCTGTCTTCCACTTCCGTGTTGGCTTGCTTGACGTGATGGCGATGCTCCTGCATTAGTGTGCAAAGAAAACAACAAGTGGGAGAATGTTGGGTTAGTGGGCAGCGCCCCTAGAAAATTTTTTCACATCGGGACAACATATTTCCAGGACGACATATTTCTGGGACCACATGATATTTAGGTGGTTTTTCGGCACATGGTTTTTTGTCGATGGATTTGTATTTCTGGTTAAGGAATTAGGGTTTTGGACTAATCTAGGTCATTGGGTTAGGGTTTTGGATGCTGCTGGCTGCTATATGTATATTGTATTGTAAACAATGTAACATAATTGTATGAATATAATATATGCAGGTCATTGGGTTAGGGTTTTGGATGTCGCTGGCTCCTATATGTATATTGTATTGTAAACAATGTAACACAATGTATAAATATAATATATGCTGGTTTTTCTCGGTTTAGGTTTCTAGGTGAAAAATCTATGTGTAATGTTTGTATTTGCAATTGTATCTTTTCTATTCTTTTCTAAATATCAATTTGCAGTAGATATTGTACAAGGTTAGAATTTACATACTTTCCAAAAGTTGTACCACTAGAAGTTCGACCAGCACATATTTTAGGATAGAGATGCATTTGAGATAATTACTCTACTACTAGACAATTCAATGTTAGAGAATGCAAATGCAAAACCTACATATTCTAGAGGAGTCCAAGGGTAATAATTGATTACTAAAGAAACAACTCTTTCACTATGGTCTTAGATCTCATAATTTGAGTAAATCATATGGTGGACATTATAGAG
The DNA here is from genome assembly GCA_900067695.1 of Picea abies. Classification (NCBI taxonomy): domain Eukaryota; kingdom Viridiplantae; phylum Streptophyta; class Pinopsida; order Pinales; family Pinaceae; genus Picea; species Picea abies. The sequence continues at coordinate 4,460 of CBVK0100240054.1, read as the reverse complement.
TTGTTAGTGTTCTTGTATTTTATATGGATGATGAAACTATAAATGAAAATCATAAAACTATATTAGAAGTTGAATTCTTACACCCATAAAATAACCAAGAAACAATTTAATATGAATAAGATTAGTGTCAAACTCAATCCATTAAACCACATAAACAGAATCAATCACATAATAAACACATTTATTATACCTTAGAAATGAGGGAAATTTTTAAGGATCCATATTTATCTTAAAATAAAGAAACTCTTACTAATTCTTAATGTTAACCATAAAATGTTTAGCAATATTTTTTTGTAAAAATATTCAAATTTCTAAGAATCATATAGAGTAAATCTAGAGAATCAAAATACTTTTATCATGAAGAATTTGGGAAAATCATCATAGGAAAAAATGGAAATTGGAGAATATTCTTTTGAGAAAAAACATGAAAAATTAACCTATGGGAGAAATGTAGTCCTAAAACCTTCCACTCTTAGGTTTGAAGGATGGATGAGCTCTCATTTCAACTCTTGGCTCCCTATGCACCTTTCTCTCTTGGCCATATAAAATCCCTTTAAAAGTGAAAATAATGAAAGAAATAGGGAGACTTAGGGAATGGGAAGGCAGAGAGGGATGGCCCTTCATTTCCCATTCTTCAACCACTTCTCCTCTCCTATTCTATTTTTCTTTGTTCACTTATTTATTTTCTTTTTCTCCCTCTTTTTTCCTCATTCACTTTTAGGTTTACATTATGTTTTATATAGTTTATTAACCTTCCTTAATTTCCAAAATACCTTATATTTATGAAGTCTTGCAACCATTAATTGGTTCAGACCTCACATGAGCTACTAAGTGAAAGGATACCAAAAGTACTAACCCTAATTACCTTTTTCATATTTAACAAAATATAAGTGATTGAAGTCTACAAAATATGAATGAAAGCATCCTTCAAATTAGACCTAATTATTTAAATTTCTTGCAAACAAAAAATATCAAGCCCTTATGATTGTTCTTCTCACCATAGATTTCTTTGGTAGTTTTTATGAATCCCCATAATATTATTTCTTATGTGGACTACTCATTATAGAAGTGGACTATTCATGGTAGAAGAGTAAGCATACGCTAGTAAAGAATTTATGAAGCTAAGAAACATCATGTATTTCATGTTGAAATAATATTTCTTTCTTATGTGGACTATTCAATGTAGAAAAGTAAGCATAAGTTGGTAAAGCATTTATGAAGTTAAGAAACATTATGCATTTCATGTTGAAATAAGTTTGAGATCTCTTTATTGAATGGCAAGAGAAGAGAAGAAAATGGTTTGGGAAAAGAGAAAATGCCATAAGTGGAGAGTTTATAAAACTACAAGTGAGGTGTTGCCTTGCACAACATTTTTTCATTAATAAAACTACCACGTAAACTTTAAATCCAAGTTCAATTCAACTGTTGTTAGACATGAAACGAGACAACATAGGAAGTTTTAAAACGTGGAGCTTGGCAGCTCCAAAAAATGAAATAAATGTAGCCCTAAAACTTTCCACATAAAAATAGGTTCAAACCATGGCTTAACTCTCATTTCAAATGCACCATTCTCTCTTGGCCATATAAAATCCCTTTGAAAGTGAAAATAATGAAACAAATAGGGAGACTTAGGAATGAGAAGGCATAGAGGCATGGCCCTTTATTTCTCATTCCACCTCTCTTCTCCTCTCCATTCCAATTCTATTTCTCTATGTTATTTCTTTTCTTTTTCTTTCTCTTTTTGTCTCAATCACTTTTACATTTACATATCTTTTATATAATTTACTAATCTTTCTTAATTTTCAAAATACCTTCTAAATACCAAATCTTACAAATCATTAGTTGATTCAAACCTTACAAATCATTAGTTGATTCAAACCTCACATGAGCCACTATATGGAAGGATACCAAAATTACTCAAACTATTTACCTTTTTCATATTTAACAAAATATAAGTAATTGAAGTCTACAAAATATGAGTGAAAACATTCTTCAAATTAAACCTAATTATTTAAATTTATTGAAAAAAAAATAGCAAACCCTTGTGATTGTTCTTCTTATCATAGATTTTTTTGTAGTTTTTATGAATCCCCAAAATATTCCTTCTTATGTGCACTATTCATTGCAGAAGACTAAACATAAGCTGGTAAAGCATTTATGACGTTAAGCAACATCATATATTTCATGTTGAAATAAGTTTGAGATGTTTCATTGAATGGCAAGAGAAGGTAGGAAAATGGTTTTGGAAGAGGAAATGCCACACGTGGAGAGTTTATAAAACTACAAGTGAGGTGTTGCGTCGCACAGCATTTTTCCATTAATAAAACTACCACGTAAACTTTTGGTAGACATTAAACCGAGACCACGTATCGGAAGTTTTGAAACCTCGAGTTAATCTCTGGAGTGTTTGGCAGCTCCAAAAAATGAATTCCCGTCGTATGAATGAGTTCTTCGAACTCCTGAATCTCCGACAGTTAGACAACAAAGGACATGGAAGGCTGATGGTAAGCAGTTGGGATGGAGAGATATTATTTGTTTGTTACAACAACATTAACAATTCTTTGTTAACCGTTGTTTCTGTGGAAGGGATGAAAAGGATTATAAGCACAAAAATCAAATCCATAACATCAGGGCAAAGCACGGAGCAAAATACAGACGAAAATATAGAGAGGCGTACAAATCTTTTTCCAGATGAGTCCATTCATCGCTGGCATTTCGACATTGCAAATTGTAGAGTATGGAAAATTTTCGAATTGAACAAGTATAGACAGCTTTTTACTATACCAATTGCAACCTGCACTGCCTGGCTTCCAGGAAATATAGACATGGTGTTGTATGATATTATTTCCGGGAGATATCGAGAAATAGAACGTTCCTTTAAAATCTATTGCAAATTAGATGGACAATTTTCCCTTCGCGGTTCCATTCGTTACTCCGTCAGATTCTGTGGCTCTGACAGATTGGTTACCCTGAGGGCATGCAAATATTTGATATAAGCTCTGAAATTCATATAAAAACTTGTTATTTACCACACCTAACATAATCCTAAATGCCTCAAACTTGGGATTGCTTAATCCTACATGCCAGATTGCTTAATGTCTTTATTAGTCCCTGCCCGAGACCAAGGCAGGGACCCTTACTAGTAGGTGAATTTTGTGAATTAATTGGTGTCTTTTGTAACATTTTTACTACTAAATTTTGTAAATGTTTCCTAAAATTCTTTATTAATTTTTTTATTTTTAAATTAATTAATTTTTTTTAATTTTTAAAAATTATATTTTTTTATTTTTGATTGGTTGATATTATTGGATGAGACTTAATTGCCAGCATGAAATTATTTTTTGGTTTTGTCATACTGAAAAATTAATTTTTAAATATAAAATTTAAAAAATGGTTAAAACTTACCCTGGACACCTTGGTGAGGCTAGAGAAAGCCAAGTACTGAGCTGGGAGTTGGACACCTTGTTGAGGCTCCAACAAGCCTTATGCAGCTCAAACTCTGCAATGGGTAAGTTTTCATGATGATGAAAATACAGTACTTGAAACATAGTAGATCCAATGTCCATCGCTACACCAGCCCGAATGGAAGACAAAACCAATTTGTATGCGGCCTTATGCCCCTATGAGGAGGAAGCAATCTATGCTTGATGTGTAACCTGTACTCGAGTATTAACAAAGCACCATTGTAGCCAGCGATTCTGCAATAAACACAGGTGATGCATAACTTCCTCCTATGCTGCTGGTAATACTGTTGGATGTCTTTGTTGAATAATCTATATAATCTGTTCTTACCTAAGACAACCCCTCTTCTAAGCGGATTATGTATCGATTTTTCTGTGTAAGTGCTTTCGCCGGTGGATTTAGGTCATCTGGGGCTTTGAGGGCTTAGATCAGTAAAGTGAGGGTCACAATGTTCAGTGACAATCCGTTTTGAATGTTCTCTTTCGACCGCTTGCCATTCGCCTTAGCAGCACTTGATTGACCGGAAGGACTTAGCAACACCTGATTGACCGGAAGGAGTCTGTGAACGCTCTGGGATCCTGCACCTTCTCTGTTCTGGATTATTATTATTGTTTGCTACTTTCTGTGGAGTATTGACATGGTCTGAATCTCTTGATTTGTCGAGTGTATCTTCTGCAACATGAGATTTTAATAATTACAAAAGACGTCCCTTTTGATTAATTGATTATCGTCTTGGATAAATTTTGAAATTTGAACCAGTGGTAGCAGCAGACTGACAGCATTAATGGTGGAGGAGGAGGAAGACAGCATTAATGGTGGAGGAGGAAGAAGGTGGCCACAATACCCCACAGAATGTTGGACTAACCACCGCACCTCTCGTGAACTAGGGGTGTTGGACTAACCGCCACGCCACACCTCTCTTGGACTAACTGCCACCCAAGGTAATGATATTTTTATTGTGTGAGATCGGAAGAGCGGTTCAGCAGGAATGCCGAGAC
>CBVK0100240053.1:0-13670 GCA_900067695.1 Picea abies | reverse complement strand
ACCGAGATCTACACTCTTTCCCTACACGACGCTCTTCCGATCTCACGACCTCATGGTCAAGATCCCCCACAAAGAGCGAAGCTAGACATGGAAATTGTGGCATTGCTATTGCTGACATAGCCGATGAAAATGAAATAATTTGAGCCCCACTCCATAATCAAATTAATTCGATTGTTAAGAATAATAACAACGACGAAAGCTAAGAAGGTTGCCCTCTTTTGTCTCTCTGTTTCAAAAGAACCAGCACCCGGCCACGACCAAGAAGTCGCGCTTGCACAAAAATAAAACAATTTTTTTATTAATAATAAAAAAAATAATAAACACCCGCAAGTCAGCGCTCGAACCCAGTGCAAAAACATGGTGAGAGAGTTGAGTACCCAGAAGTCCTTCAGGCATTTCCCATGCCCATGAGCGCACTCATTTCTGTGCAAACGAATGGCCAATTTGCTGATACCTACGCGACTGAGCTTAAGTGGGGAGCATTATGGGCTCTTACATACTTCTCAGGGAGCAAGAGGTAGATTTTACAGACTCCACAAACTGTATAGTCAGATAAAATTGCCTTGAAATTGAGTCAGAGCTTTTTGAATGCCTTTCAAAATCGAATCTTGAGGGCACTGGAAATGGGGCCAAAGGTTGTTTAGCAACTTCAGGTTGGAGCTGGTGCACAGGCATGTGGCGTATTGGTTGGCATGTACAATCATATAAGCAAGTTAATCAAAAGCAACAGAGGCTGAAATCTCTTGATGTTTTTCGGGGGATAACCGTCGCGGTTTGAGGGGAGTGTGTACTACCAGGTTGAAGGTATACATCATTGTTGTCAGGGTGTATGACATAATCATTGGAATGGATTGGTTAGTAGCTCACCAAGCTTTGGTAGATTCTTTCACAAAAAGGGTTCTCTGTGTAGACGACGAAGGAAGGCTAGTAGAGATCTAGGGTGTACGAAGAAAAGTGTCACTATGCTTTATCTCAACTATGAATGTTAAGCAATGCTTGAGACAAGGGTGTCGACTATATGTAGTGGAAGCAATGAATGAAAGAAAGGGACCCTCATTGGATCAGTACCTGGTATTGTCATAATTTAAGGATGTTTTTCTGAATGAGTTACCAGGGTTACCACCTGAGAGGGAGCTTGATTTTACTATTGAGATAAAACCTGGTGTAGAACCAATTTCTAAAACTCCATATCAGATGATAGCACCAGAAATTTGTGAGTTACAAATGTAGTTGAAGGAGTTGTTAGAATTAGGGCTAATAAGGCCCAGTGTCTCACCTTGGGGTGCACCAGTAATTTTTGTAAAGAAGAAGGATGGATCCTTATGACTATGTATAGACTACAGGGACTTGAATTGTGCTACAGTGAAAAATAGGTACCCAATGCTGCAAATAGATGACCTCTTCGATCAGATTAAAGGAGCAGAAGTATTCTCAAAGATCAATTTGTGATCAGGGTATCATCAGTTAAGGATTAAGGAAGGCGATATCACAAAAACTGCCTTTTGAACTCGGTTTGGACATTATGAGTTTGTTGTAGTACCTTTCGGATTGACCAATGCACCAACAACATTCATGAGCCTCATGAACGACATATTCCAGAAGTACTTTGACTGTTTTGTACAAGTCTTTCTAGATGACATCCTCATCTATTCCAATAATGAAAGAGAACATGAGGAACACCTACGAGTAGTGTTGTCCTGCCTTAGAAAGAACAAATTGTATGGGAAGTTGTCAAAGTGTTCCTTATTACAGAAAGATTTTCATTATTTAGGTCATATCACTTCTAGCGAAGGAATCTCTGTGGACCCAGAAAAGGTAAAGGCCATTATGGAGTGGCTAGTGTTGAAAAATGCCCATGAGGTGAGAAGCTTCATGGGGCTAGCAGGTTATTATCAGAGATTTGTGGAAGGATTCTTCAAAATAGAGAAACCCATCACCACTTTGCAATGCAAGGGGGTAAGGTATGAATGGACAAAAGAATGTGATAATGCATTCATTGAGCTTAAAAGGTTACTAACTAGTGCGCCAATTCTACGAGTGTCGGATATGGAAAAGGACTTCACAGTCTGCACACATGCCTTGAAGCAAGGGTTGTGGGCCATGCTAATGCAAGATGGAGGAGTGATAGCTTATTAATCAAGGAAGTTGAAGAAACACAAAGAGCTATACATGACTCATGATTTAGAGTTGGCAATTGTAATTCTAGCTCTGAAACTTTGGAGGCACTATCTTATTGGGTGAAACTTTGATCTTAAAACGAACCATCAAAGTTTAAAAGATCTCTTCACTCAAAGAGATCTAAATGCTAGGAAAAGGTGATGGAGTGAGTTTATGAGTGAGTACGATTTTGGTATTTTGTACATCAAGGGGAAGGAAAATGTGGTCGAATATGCCTTGAGCAGGAGACCGTGTGTCTTCTCCTTGATACCCTTAAAATTCAATCAGAGGGAACATGTGTTGACACAACTCCAAGGAGATAGTTTGTATTTAGAGGTTACTTCAAACCTCTAGAGAAGGAGGCAGTTAGATCCAAAGTATGAAGGATATAGTCTGGAGGTAGACGGATTGTTAAGACATCAGGGAAGGATGTACATCCCTGAAAGTGGGGATATTTGAAGCATCATACTGAAGGAATCCCATAGAGCACTTTATTGTGGGAATCTGGGTGTGAAGAAGATGTATGCATACATGAGACAACTCTTCTTCTGGGTAGGAATGAAGCGCAATGTAGTCCATTTTGTCACCAAATTCCTAGAGTGTCAGGAAGTGAAAGCTGACCACCATCACCTGGCAAGCCTCCTACAACCACATGATGTTCCTATGTCCAAATGGGAAGTCATTTCTATGGATTTTGTTGTGGGGTTGTCGCCCACATCTCATAGACACAATGTCATTCTTATGATAGTGGATAAGTTAACCAAGAGTGCTCATTTTATTCCGGTTAGAGACACTTACGATGTCACTGATGTGTCATGTGTGTTTGTAAATGAGGTTATTTGTTTGCATGGGATACCTAAGAAGATCATTTTAGATAGGGAATCTAGATTCACTTCTAGGTTTTGGACAAGTTTGCAGTCAGCATTGGGGACTCAGTGGAACTTAAGCATAGCTTATCATCCTGAAACATATGGAAAAACTAAGAGAGTAAATCAAGTCATGGAAGAAATGCTCAGGATGTATGTCATGGATAATCAAACCCAGTGGGAGAAGTACCTACCTTTGGTAGAGTTTTCCTACAATAAAAATTTTCATAGCTCCGTCGGAATGCCACCCTATGAAGCTCTATATGGAAGGCCATGTAGAACTCCAATGAGTTGGGATAGATTAGAATATCAATTAACAATTGGGCTAGAATTGATTCAAGAGATGGAGGAATAGGTGATTCAGATTAGGCAGAGGCTAAAGGAAGCACAAGATAGGCAGAAAATTTATGCGAATGCACACAGGACTGACCGAAGTTATGAAGTGGGAGACCAGGTTTTCATTCGTATCAGGCCTAATAAGAGTACCATATGGTTTGGGAAGGGGACAAAGTTGTCACCTTGATTTATAGTACCATGCAGAATCGAAGAGAAAATTGGACCTATTGCCTATCGTCTTGTACTACCACCCCACTTGCATAAAACTCATAATGTATTTCATGTATTTGTTTTACGTCATTATGTTGTTGATGAATCACATAAACTAAATTGGAAGGAATTGTAGGTATCGGACGTGGGAAATCTCACAGTAGAACCATTATGCATATTGGACCATAGATTTTGATAGCTCAGGAATCTTCTGGTAGACCAAGTTAAGGTCCAATGGGACAAGTATAATCTAGGATCTGCTACTTGGGAAGATGCTGAGACATTACGACGAGGCTATCCCTCACTTTTTTGACCACCTCGAGAATATGTTTCTCGAAGGTGGGGTGTATGTAACAACACCTTTTGACTTAGACAGACAGGATTTACCTGAGGCCTACTTATATTATTTTCTCTTCACAGTGAAAACTATTAAATGATACACTTAAACTTTTAAGACATATGAACCGTTATGAATGTTTAAATGTTATTAATGATGATGAATATAATGCGATCTACTATGTGAATGAAATTTTTATGAATGTTTGAATGTTATTGATGATGATTTATATAATGCGATCTACTATGTGAATGTAAATTTTATGAATGTTTAAATGTTATTGATGATGATGTATATGATGCGACATATTGTGAGAATGCAAATTTTATGAATGTTTAAATGCTATTAGAATGATGTTGGATATGATGCAATCTATTTGGTAAATGATGTTGGATATGATGCAATCTATTTGGTAAATGATAATCTTATGAATGGGTGTCGAAATTGAATTATGGGATATTATGAGATCTATTTCTAACTTGAAAACTTTGATGTTAAGTTGTCGGTACATGGATACCAAATTGAAATGATGATAGTATGCAATTACATGATGATAATGCATAGAAATGTACGAGTTTGTGTTACATATTAATCTGCAGGTTATGGGCTATGAAATAGCCAACGTAATGATGATGAAAGTGGATATCATGACCACTAGCCGAGAAACATTATGGTACAAATATTTGTATGTGAAATTATATTGGTTTGGATGCATTTCTATGATATGTTGACCTGTGCAGGATTTCAGGTGATGAGACTGCCCAAAACCAAATAAATGATGACAAAACTCCTAGCAACACGGTGCCACCGTATATTCCATTGTAGGGTGTGGACCCTAGTTATGATTAGGAGGGGTAGAGGCATTTCCCACCGTGTGTCCTCCGAAACCTGAAGTCATGGGAGGATGGTGTTAGCTCACACTCCCCAAGACCTGTGATGATGACTGTTAATTGCCTTCTAGAGAAGCTTGGTCGAGATAGTGACAGTTCCACTTACGGGTTCTATTTGGAGTTAGGTCAATATAGTTGACACTCCAAGATAGTCTAGTAGATGAAGGATAGGAACAGATATGGAAGTAAGTTAGGGAGGAAGGATGAGTAGAAATAGTTGAGAAAGTATGGAGATTTGTCTTATGGTGGAATTTAATGTTTTCCCTTCTAAAAAGAAAATGTGTATATATGAATATTCATAATTACGTAACTAAACCACAGTTTTCTAAATAAAATTGTTGAACCGGATAATTGTAATTAAAGGATTTGTCAAACATTTGATTGGTTTATTGTCTATTATAAAAGACTAGTCTTGTTGATTGGATTGGATGCATACATAAATTACTAAAGGGTGATAGTTATTGATTATCAATACATGCACGAGACTTGTATGTACTAGCTACACATGCATTTCTTGTACATGTACACTAGTATGTATGAGTTTTCTTGACTTACTTACTAATAATGTCAGTTAATTGTTATGAATGTGTGAACCATGTTTCTTTTCCTTTGTACCATGAGATACCTTAACTTCAGGATGAAGTTTCCTCAAGGGTGGGTGTATGTAATGACCCTCATAAAATAGATGTATAGGGATTATTAATTATAATTAATTTGATAATCTAATTGTCCTAATATGTTAGTTAAACAATAATTATTTCTTAATAATATTAACTAATTAATTATTATTAATTACTTGTTCATATCTGTCAATGATTAATTAATTATTAATTGACTCATTAATTATTTGAGTAAAGAATTAAAGGGGTTAATAATTTATTTTATTAAAGACTTACGTATACGGGGGGGGGCAGAAACATTAAATATAGGGATAGGATATTAAATATAGGGATAAGATATTAATGAAGGGGATAAGATATTAAATATAGGGATTAGATATTAATGAAAGGGGAGAAGAGTCAGTGAAGGTGGATATGATGGGGAGGATTCTTACGAGGGAGGGGCATTATTTTGGGAGAAGAACTCTGGGGCAGAGAGCGGTCTACGATTTTGGGCTATGGGATATTTTTCTAGTGGGAGGAGTTTGATTTTGGTGGTTTTTGGTAAATCAGAAGCAGGGGGCATTGGTTTGATAGGGGTTTTGGGCATGGGGTCCAGGATATCCTTACGGTATCCTAGAGCTAGGGAGACAGACAGGCTGTTCCTAGCTGGCAGGGAGGAAAACTCAATTTTGGGCAGTGTTTGACACAATTTCAACTTCAGCAAAGGACAACCAGATCAATGGGGGAATTAGCATCAAGAAGAGGTAATTTATTTTATTCCGTTAAGTAATTCTTATTTTGTTATGAAATTGTTGTTCTTTAATTAATTTAACATGCTTATATGCTGAATGAAAGAAATTATTGAGTCTTTCTGTGTAGAAGTAATCTTATCGGTTTCAATTTATGGATTTTAATAGACTGAAATTAATTTGGTCCCTACAAAAACACAACAGATGAAAATGACTGCAGAAATCAAATCTAATCCCAGGTATGTTATATAAAAAAATATGCTAACAAGATAAGATAAGAGCCTATCTTGTCGAGACGTTCGATGAACTCCAGCGTTGATCACTTGACTCAAATAAATACACCTGCAACTTGTCTTGAACAACCAAGAGATGCAAGCATATGGTGATAATCTATAAATTTAGCACATTCAATAACATAATCCATCAACATTCATTAACAATATTCCCATGGAATAACAATTCAAATATTTGCAAGATATTAATTGGATGAGAAAAAAGTATTTCTATTAAAATGTAATCAATATAAGTGAATGAATTACAAACTCCCATGTCGACACGGTTAGGAACCGAGAAACTAAGTCCCTTCCATTTGGGCCTCCACCACTTCAATCCTCCACCAAAGGAAAACTCATATAAGAGAGATAATGTGGTTAACAATCAAGTAGGAAATATCTTGTGGGATGAACAATGTGTTCATACTTATAAGGATAAAGGGATGCAAAATCAATATGAAGTGAATAATTTCCCCATAGTAACTTTTATATCAAAGTTGAATTCTTCTCCTCTTTTCCGCAACTTGTATATGACCCATTTATATCCCTCAAGTGGAACTGAAGGGATGAGTAGAAACATTTCTAGTATATGGAAGGTCAAGGATTGTGGATCCCATGAAGTGACATGGAAACCCGACACTATTTTTTTTTTTTTAGCATAAAACCTGATGTAATGGTGCTACCTGTGTATACACATGTTGTATAATAGTTAGGGCACCTATATGTGGGAAAATATTTTTTTTAGCTCTAGGATTTTCAAAAAGGGACTTCAAGTCTTCATAGGAAAATGGAAAAAGGCCTTATGAGAAATTTTTCATAGGGTGACGAAAATATTTCTATAAAAAATGCCCCCTAATGCGATGGTCAAAATACATTATAATATCCAAAAGTGGAGTAATGGAGACCCAACTGGAATAACTAGTTTCTCATGAGAATATTACAATCTATACTAACTTTATGCACATGGATGCCAATTTAAATTACACTACATATCCTTGTGAAATTGTTCATGTCCATGAGTAGGAAATACAAAGGTGGCTATAAGACAAAGGATGTCATAGTCACAAACATGGCCTAATAAAACCAGTCTCAAAATCAATATGAAGATATCTGTATATAATGGAGTACAATTTGATCTCCCATGATCACTGAAGTCACATAGGTACTGGTCCAATGAAAGATAGAAACAACTCAAGAAAGTCGCGAATATGAATTGATGTCTTCAAGTCTTCTACATGATCCACAAAAGTTGAAATTCTACATCATGTGAATAAAGGAGTTGAGTTCGAACATAATGAGACTTTGTTTGATTACCAATCATTAAGGTATATCGTTAACAAATGCCAAATAGCCTACTGATAATGAATGTAGGTATCAAGGAACTGAGTACATTCTTACAAGTGTGAATAAAGGTATCAGGGTCGAACACTTGAATAATCCATCAATCATGGGATATTGATGTATTCCCAAATGTCTATGGCGAGAGAACCTGCCACTAATGACTAAAATATTCTAGGTACTCATAAGACTCTAGGTCTTGTTTCTATAATAGATGGGATGAAGTCGATGGAAGGAGACCCACTAAAAAGAGAGAATTGGGGCATATCTCATCATTCATCATGACATACAAAGAAGGAGCTTGATGATTTGGAGGAAATCGAATGAAGAACATGTTCACAAGCCAACAACCCTGTTCATATTTTTCGTGTGCTAGATGCAAGCGGGACATGAAAAAGACCCTCTAAATAGAAGCCAATAAGGAAAACTACTGAAAAAGGCGAGAAAACCACCAATAAAGCTAATGGAATAAAAGACATTGCACAAATCATAATCTATGAATAGATTTCTTGTCATTGAACACAAGGGAAACCCCCCAGTCAACGACCAATGATGAAATTTTGACTGTTGGGTTCAAGGTTACCTACCAGTGATGAATGTAGGACCAGGTTGCACAATAGGATTACAAATTCACATAAATCTGAGACACACTAAGGGTATGGCCAACATGCAAAGTCAAGAGTTCTGAGGAATGGTCGACACAGGTTTATAGACATTCTTTGAACAAGAGAATGAGACATATGGAAGACTCTGACACCTTAGAATCAATGATGAAACTTTTTGATGTAGGAGGCACCAACCAAAATTATCCATAGGGACTGGAAGAGTAACCAGTCAGGGGATTAAACTATTAGTAATGAGCTCATCTTCCTAAGGTCATGGTAAACCCAAAATTTTGATGACATGTGGACTCAAAAGTTTTGTGCTCTGTTCAAAGGCAACATGATTGTTGCCAATATAAATTAATATGATTTTCCTGCCCATCTTTTTTTGTTTTTTCATAGTCAAATGAATGCTATGATATAAAGGAGGAAATGAGTGTGGCAAGTAAGCCACTTGTTCCTATGGTGGAACATACCTATTCTAAAGGCAAGGAGGTGCATGCAGGAGATGGACACTCAGGGGAATGTTTTCTCTTGGGTATAGGGTGTCAAGCTGCAAAGGATATAAATAAGGCTCTTCTTGGCTGATGATGGAAATTGTTGAGGTTATAGGCTTACAATGCAAAGCGAGAACCAACAATAGGCTCAATACTGCAAACAAGAGAATGAGATGCAATTATAACTTAACAACAAAAAATGTCCTTTTTCATGATATTAGTCTCCTTGGTTTGAAAAATGGGTAAACTTACACAGAATATATGTCCTTTCAAATCCAATTTATGAGTGTGAAAGAAACAAGTTCACTCGACAATCTTTTCTCTTTTTGAGAGAGTTGGAAAAGAGCTTAAACCATACTCATTGGGATTCCTCTAGTTATAGTTCAACATGATTATGAGTAAGAAATGAGGTTCAAACCAAAATTCATGTATTAACTATAAGGAACTCTTGATCCTATGGACAAAAATATTTGTATGGGCACTGAATGGAGAAGGGGATCTAACTAGGGAACCCATGTTTGGTAAGTCTCTACCATTCAATAAGGACACATATAGTTATAGATAGAAGGTCTTGTGTCTCTATTAAATGGGTTCGTACATAAGGCATATAAGCTGCAGTCATAGGATCATGCAAGTGTTCATAGTGGATTGGTGGCCTATCCTATATGCTGGATGATGAAGATACTTGTCCAAAGTTACGAATGGGTGACATGGTGTTGGAAATAGAAATAATCCCTCAATAAAACCACCAAAATAAACTCCATCCACTATCGTATTAGTCCATTAGGGAAAAATATTAGATAAAATTGTGTAAAGTGGGTAATTTTTTTATATAAATAGTAAAAAAAAAAAATTACCATACCATTTGTATCTTTTACCCAAATAGTGCATTTTGGACCAAATTTCCCCTGAATTTCAACTTTTGAGTGTGGGAGCCTCGACCAACAAAATCAACAACCATCTGGACCAAGTAATTCATCTTGCACTCTTTATTTCTAGTGGACTAAAATTTTCAATTACGTCGCATTTTTTGAGTATTTTAGGGAGAAATTTAGAAACTAACATATATGTGGGCTATATATCATTGGCTCGCATATACACATATATATACACAATTGTTTTCAAAACAACCAATGTGTAAGCAGACATGTATGTGTTTGTTTAAACTGTAGCTTCCATATATGTCCATGGATAAGGTTTTTAAGATGTTGCTAACTCAAACAATGGTTTGAATCTTGCAGGATGGTGCTAGAGTGGAGAGAAAGAGAGCATGAAGAGGTGGATGTTGCAGTGGGGTGAGATCCATGGGCCCAAATGGTCTTAAAAATATGTGGGATATATAATTTTTGGGCTCTCAAAGGTATGAGGGCTTAAGTGAGAGTGCTTCAGCTGCTTGTGAACTAGTGGGATCCAGATAATGACACCTTCAACCTTTCTCTACAACCATTGAGGATTGATGTTGAGAACATCTACTTCTTAATAGGATTGTCACTTCAGGGTGAGGTGGTCAACCTCAAATCCTAGGGATATGGGAGTGGAATGAACATAAGAGGATACATAGCCACTCATTGTACTGAAGGGACTGAGAAGGTAGGGAGTCAACTCCCAATTAGAATGATCAACAATCTAAGTCTCAAGATTATTTTCCTAGTGTTGACACATATCACAGGGTCAGCCTCTTTGCACTAGGAATCAAGGTGAATTATGTTCTATTCATTGGAGTTCTTGCAACCCATGTTTTACGACTGGTGCACCTCACTACTGGCCAACATTAAGAGCCAGTTAACAGACTACAAACTAGGTAGGAAGAGGGACTTCAGGTTCGCATCTATCCTTTTTAGTTTTTTCTTCGAGCAAGTTCCAAGCTTGGGCCCTAGATTTGATATTGTTCTGCATGGACCTCACAATCCATCCATGGCATGGTAAACCAAGATGATGAAGAGATAGGGGGGTGGTAGGGTGCCAACACCCTACAATAATGATTTTTTTCTTCTAGTGGAGTTGACAAGTGATGGATATGGAGGACTACCCCTATGTAGGGATTGACTTCAGAGGAGATATGAACAAGTATTTACCACCAGGTTCCTCCTACAAAGACACAAGTATGCCAATTTTTTTTGAATATTTCATTTTTTTTGTATTTTTGTATAAGAAAACAAAAATATTTTTGTATGATGTGAAGTACTAACTAAAAACATGTGTGATGCAGATGTGGGATCACAATAGATAGATGGACTTCCACAACATCGACGAAGGCACCGATGGGATGAGACAATGGTAGGGGAAGCTGATAGAGTTCTTCAAAACATGTAGGGAAACCTATCTCGTTTGATGCAGAGGATTCCCATGGTTCAGATAGAGGATATGTCGAAGGCTATGCAACAATAGGTGGTGGTTGTGCCCCTTGCCTGGGTATGACTCTTTCGGCTTATTACAAATTCCATAGTATGATATCATGAAACTCATCTGGTGCCATAGACATAGATTTTGTGATTACTGTTAGAAAAACAGGACCGTGGAGCAATAAAATAAAACAAATGCAGAAGCAAAACACAGAATATACACAATACAAGAGAGACATAGATTTACATGGTTCACCCAGTGTGGGCTACATCCACCAGATAAATTTCCAGGTCCTTCCTTTATTATTATCCAACAAATGAAGGGATACAACCTACAAAAAAACCCGTTGTAACTTCCTCTTCTTTCTCTCATAGTCTCCTCTCTCAGAATACAATATTCACAATCAACCATAGCCTCAATACATTTCCCTCATAAAAGAGGGTTGCCTTCTATGGAAAAAAACCCTATCATAATCTCTACCATTATATTTGCGACCTTATAATGAATGGTCCATATTTACAATGAAATTACAATATTCATTTACAAGCCAATTTTTCCTTTGGGGGCTTTGCCCCTGAACCCCCGCTAGGGGGCCGCTTTCCCCTAGACCCCCTAGTCAGTGGGATAGCCCCCCTGGACCCTGTAGAATGGGTACCCCCCCTTTTCACTCCCTCACGTGGAAGAGTGTACATACTTCTGGGGTGTAAATACTTCATGGGGTATAAACATGGTTGAAAGCAAGGACCTCTGAATCAGGAAGATAATTAGGCTCCAGAACCAACAATCTCCCACTTGGAGACTAATCTCAACAAATCCACCACTGTTGTATATGTTGGACTGTCAATGTTCTTGGACCTAGCAAATTTCTCATATTCATATTCATTCTTGAAGACCAACTAAAATTGAGCAGGAACTTAGGTTCTCCTTGGTTACTCCCTTTGTTAACATGTCTGTCGGATTCTGGCTAGTGTGTATCTTTTCCAACTTCAAATGTCCATCTTCCAAGGCAGATCATATGAAGTGATACCTCAACTGTATATGCTTAGTCTTCAAATGGAAGGCTAAGTTCTTTGCAAGGTCAATGGCACTCTAACTGTCATAGTACAACCTGCTATTCTCCTGTTTCTTTCCCAATTCCTCCATAAACCTTTGTAACCAAATCATCTCTTTACTAGCTCTGTAGTAGAAACATACTCTACCTCTATTGTTGAAAGTGCAACAACTTTTTGCATTTTTGAAATCCAACTTACTATTGTTCCACCTATAGTAAAAACATACCCTGTGGTGCTCCTCCTACTGTCTTTATCACCTGCCATATATGAATCAACATATCCCTATAGAAAGGTGTTTGAACCTCCAAAACATAATTCATGAGTAGTATTACCTCTCAAATACCTGAGAATCCACTTTACTACCTCCCAATGTTCTTTACCTAGATTGTTCATATACCTACTCACAAATCCCACTGCATGTGCAATATCTGGTCTTGTGCAAACCATTGCATACATCAAGCTGCCAATTGTTGATGAATAAGGGACCCTGTACATGTATTCTATCTCCTCCCGTGTCTTGGGACACATTTCCTTAGTTAATTTGAAATGGCTAGCCAAAGGTGTACTAACTGGTTTTGCATTCTTCATTCTAAACCTCTCCAAGACCTTCTCTGTGTACTCACCCTGAGACAATGTCAATTTGCGATTTTTTCTGTCTCTTGTTATTCTCATGCCAAGAATTTTCTTTCCAGCACCCAAATCCTTCATCATAAATGAATTGGATAATTTCTTCTTGAGCATATTTATATCCTAGATATTAGACCCTGCAACAAGCATGCCATCTACATACAATAGCAAGATAATATAGCTTCTATTTTCTAGCCTTTTAAAATAAACACAGTGATCAGAATGACATCTACTATAACCTTGTTCTATCATGAACCTATCAAACTTCAAATACCACTGCCTTGGAGCTTGCTTTAGGCCATACAGGCTCTTCTTCAACCTGCATACCAAATTCTCCTTCCCTTTGACCTCATACCTCTGTGGTTGTTTCATATAAATCTCTTCCTCCAAATCCCCATGGAGAAAAGCTACTTTTACATCTAAAAATTCAATATGAAAATCTTTTACTGCCACAAGACTTAAAATAGTCCTAATTGAAGTCATTTTAACAATAGGAGAAAAAAATTCATCAAAATCTATACCTTTCTTTTGTGCAAAACCATTTACAAAAAGTCTAGCCTTGTACCGCTTTTCTCCTCCATCTTCTTTCTTCAACTTGTAACCCATTTATTCTTCAATGCTATTTTTCCCATAGGCAACTGAACCAAGTCCCAAGTCTGGTTATTTGCCAAGGAATCCATTTCATCTTTCATGCCTTGCTCCCACTTCTTTTTGGTGTCTACCTATATTGCCTCTTCATAACATTCTGGTTCACCAGAATCAGTCAACAATAAATAATACAATGAAGGAGAG
>CBVK0100240052.1:0-13670 GCA_900067695.1 Picea abies | reverse complement strand
GGGCTAATTTTCCATGGTTTTTCCAAAATAGAGATTCACTATTTTAAAAACGATTCACCCAAATTCTATAGGATAAAATTATTTTACCTTAAAAATCACCAAAATTTTATAAAAACTATATAGAATCCTTAGAAATTTGAATATTTTTACAAAAATATCGCCAAACATTTATAGTTGGCATATGAAGGATTAGTAAGATTCACCAAGGTTTCTACATTTTAAAATAAATTACCATCCTTAAAATCATCCCTGGAGAGAATGATGGAAAGGATTACTCTAGGTAACAGGCCTAACCCCAGAGAACAGGTTGATGGTCCACCCAGAAATCCAAGGAGACCAGCAATCCCACAAATTATACAAAGAGAACCAAGAAATCAGGGGAATCAGACAAATCAGGCGAATCAAGGAAATCAGGGAGAACAACAAATAAGGCCTCCTTTCCAAAATAATTATGTATCTGAGGATTATGATGGGTATTTTGAAGACAACATGAATTGTTGTGATGATAAAGAAACAAAGGCATTTTTTACTAATGAAGAACATGACTAGTTCATGGATGAAAGTGAGATATTTTTGCAAGATGAGGAGGAAAGGTTGTCAGTAGAAAGGGAAGATTACCAGATAGGATTGCAAAATTCCATCATGCAATTCCAAAGAAAATATAACCTTTGAAATCAAAAGGTACCTCCAAATCCTCCAAAGGGAAACCCCACCAAAGAAGCTCAGAGTAACATACCTTCTTCAAGTCATCCCAAAAAATATTTTGTTGCAAAGGATTCATCTACAAAAGACTCTACTGCGAAGGATTCTGCTGCAAAGGGTACTTTGGACAAAGGAAAGTAGAAAGAAGAACCCCGGAAGAGAATATTGGAGGCAAGGAAAGAAACAGTCACCAAAGAGGTAGAGAATACCTCATCCTCTTTTAATTTTGAAAGTGAGATGGCCAAGATCAAAATTTATGTACCATTTAATGAATTAATCAAGAATAGTGAATATAGAAATCACATTATCAGGATGCTTAACATGGAACAAACCTCTGATACATTGAACATACAAGATGATCACCCAACCATCTTATTTGGAACAAGAGTAGAAGAAAATGTTGATACTAAAGAATTTCCCCCTTTTTATGTCAGTATGAAAATCCATGATATGACTCTACACAATGCTATGTTGGATTCGGGAGAATCTCACAACCTAATGCCCAAAGTGGTCATGGAACAATTAGGCCTGGACGTCACAAGAACTTATAAATATTTCTTTTCTTTCGATTCAAGAAAGGTGGAATGCCTTGGCCTGATCAAATATCTGGTGGTGTCTTTGGCACAAATACCAGCAAAGAACATGGTTATGGACGTAGTGGTTTTTGATATCCCTCCAAATTTGGCATGTTGATGTCTAGGTCATGGGCTACAAAATTAAAGGGAACTCAACAGATGGACATGTCATACACCACTATCCTTATCTTTGGTCAAGACACAATATTTTACAGAGAGGTTTTGCTTAAGTACATGGTCAGAAACAAGTCACAACTAAGTAATCATCCCATATACTCTGTGGAAACCAAGTTGGGATATTCCATTTTCTTCAATGACCTGTGTTGCGAAGAAAACGAACCAGAAATTGATGTGACTGGGAAATCTGATCAACAGATTGAAGAGTATTCAAAACAGCAGGATGAAGCAGAAGATCAGATATGGAAGATGAGTTTTGATGGGGTTGCCTACAGAGAAGTAGCGGGAGCTAGAGTTTGGATCAATCACCCCAAAGAAGATTCAAAATTGTGTTCTTATAAACTTGTTTTTGAGTGCACAAATAACATGGTAGAATATGAAGCATTAATATTGGGGTTGAAAGTTTTGGAAGAATTGGGTGCCGAGAGAATTGATGTACATGGAGACTCTGAGCTAATTATAAATCAAATCAAAGGAATATACTAAGAAAAATACCCCAGACTGAGGGCTTATATAAATCTAGTACTAGACCTACTTGAGAATTTTCCAGAGTGTAATATTTCAGCAATTCCAAGAGAACGGAATCAGGTTGTTGGTTCCTTGGCTACCTCAACAACAATTTTCAAAGTTACAATTGTCCTTGACAAAATATACAAGGTTGAGGTCAAGTACATGCCAGCAGTACCAAATAATATGAAGCACTGGAAAGTTTTTGAAGACAAAAAACAAATAGAAAGCTTCCTCAATATGGAGAACAAATTCGAGAATTTGAAAATTTATGATGAATATTGTGATGAAGAATTAGATGTAGCTTCTTTCACCACAGATGGTTACTTCGACAATCATATTGTAGGCAGAGATATTGTTCAGCTAAAGAGAAATATCATTCCCAAGAGGCTGGTCCCATTGGAGAAACTCTTTGATAATAATGATGTGGCCAGAAGTTTAAAGATTACAGTAAATTAAGGGGATGTGGAATATTGCAATATTGGGACTCCAGAAGATCCAAAGATCATTAAGCTGTCCAGAACACTCATCCCTGCGATCAAGGAAAGGTATGTCAAATTAATGAAAGAATTCCCTAATGTTTTTGCTTGGAGCTATGATGAGCTGAAAGTCTATGATACCAGTATAATTCAACATGTTATCCCAATAAAGGAAGATCACAAGACATTCAATGAGAAACTGTGAAGGATAAACCCTTTGTTGCTACCGTTGATTGAGAAAGAAGTAAAGAAGATATTTGAAGCCAAAATCATAGTATCCCTAAGATTTTCCAAATGGGTGGAAAATATGGTGTCAGTTAGAAAAAAGAGTGGAGAGATCAGGTTGTGTGTAGATTTCAGAAATGTAAACAAGGTGTCTCTAAAGGACAGCTACCCATTGCCTAAGATGGATCACATTTTACAAAAGGTGGTAGGCTCGCAAAAAATGTCAATGTTGGATGGTTTCTTTGGGTATAATCACATTATGGTGCATCTTGATGATCAATAAAAGACAACATTCACAACACCTTGGGGAACATTCATGTATGCCAAGATGCCTTTTGGGCTCATGAATGCGGGGGCAACATTTCATAGATCTATGGACATATATTTTCTTGATGAGAAGGACAAGTTCATTGTTATCTACTTGGATGATATCACTGTGTATTCTGCCTCAGATGAGGAACACCTAAAGCCTCTAAGAAAGGCATTTGAAAAATGCAGGAAGTTTGGTATATCATTGAATCCCAAGAAGTCAAATTTTTCCATGGAAGAAGGAAAGATGATGGGTCATATTATTTCAAAAGAGGGGATAAAATTAGATCCCAGCAGAGTTGAAGGAATATTGAAAATTGGCATACCCAGAAGTAAAAAGGAGGTACAATGTTTCTTGGGAAAAGTGAATTTTATGAGAAGATTCATCCCTAATTTGGCTGAAATCATAAAACATATTACCAGCATGCTCAAGAATGGAAATGAAATAAAATGGATTCCTGAAGCTAGAAATTCCTTTGAAGACATCAAGGTGGCATTGAGAAATTCTCCAGTACCAACCAATCCTAATTTTGAAAAGGATTTCATATTGTTCTCCTTCACCTCAAAACACACAATTACTGGTCTTTTACTCCAGAAAGATGACCAAAATTTTGAGAAACCCATAGCATATTACAAAAAGACGTTGAGGGATGCTCCTCTGAAGTATGACATCATGGAGAAGAAAGCATATTCTTTATTCAAGGCCTTGAAAGAATTCAGAGTTTACATCCTGCATTCCCATACTATTGCTTATGTACCTAGAAGCTCAGTGAAAGACATCTTAACCCAGCCTGATATTGAATGAAAGAGGGGAAAATGGATAGTAGTCTTATTAGAATATGAACTTGATATCAAACCCACCAAGTTGATCAAAGGACAGGGGCTTGTAAAGTTTATGGTACAGACCAATTGTGAGTTGTTAGAAATAAATTTCATCACAGACCTGTCAGAATGTGCAAAAGAGGAGAGGGTGACTCCACAAATATCCCATAAATTTATTGACTCCACATGGTATGCAGATATCATCTTTGTTTTGAACAATTTGTAGGCTTCTCCTTAATTAAGTAAAACAAAGGTAACGTTCTTGAAACTGAAAGCAGCAAAATTTTGTATAGTAAATCAATCCCTATATTGGAAGGATCCTGGGGGAATTTTACTGAGTTGTTTGCTAGAAGAGGAATATGAAAAGACCATCAAAGAGTTTCATAAGGGTGACTGTGGAGGTCATCATTATTGGAAAACCACTGTGCACAAAATATTGTGAGATGGGTTCTATTGTCCCAACATCTTTTATGATGTCTATAAAGGGGTTTCAAGATGCCATGAATGTCAGATTTTTGAAGGAAAAAACAAATTACACCCTCTGCCTTTGAATCCCATCTCTCTGGAAGCTCGTTTTAGACAGTGGGGTCTTGACTTCATAGGGGAAATACATCCATAGTCTTCATCCCAACACAAGTGGATTCTAACAACAAAAAAAAATTTCATTAAATGGATCGAGGCAGTACCCACCAGGCAAGCGACAGATGTTGTCATCATCCAATTTTTGGAAGAAAATATTTTATCTAGGTTTGGATGTCTAATCAAAATCATCACAGACAACACAACAACCTTTAAGTCTAAAAGGATGGAGAAATTTTGCAGTGACTACAACATAACACTTGGCCACTCCACTTCTTATTACCCTCAGAGAAATGGATTAGCTGAGTCATCAAACAAGAGCCTCACCAGAATTATAAAAAAATTGTTGCAAGAAAATAAAAAGGCTTGGCACAAAAAAATCATTCATGCATTATGGGTTGATAGAATCACCCCAAAGAGGTCCATCGCCACCTCACATTTTTAGATCATCTATGGAACTGAAGCAATTTTTCCTACTACATTAGGGTTTCCAGTAATGAGACTGTTGCAGCAGAAAGATGCAGAGATAGATGCCACACAAAGAAGGAAGGATAAAATCATCAATGTAAAGCAAACCAGAGAAAAAGATTTCGGTAATACTCAACTGCACCAAGACAAGATCAAAGAGGCTTTCGGCAGACATACCAAGGTGGATAACTTCAAACAAGGAGACTTGGTACTAAAATGGGACACCAGAAATGAAGATAAGGGAAAACATGGGAAATTTGATCACCTATGGTTGGGCCCGTTCAAAATTGCGGCATACCGTGGAAGTAACGCCTACATACTACAGGAGATTAATGGAGACATCATTGGAGGAGGGCTATGAATGGAAGGTTTCTCAAGCATTATATCATTTAAACATCATAACCCCTTCCATTCAATGTAAATAATCATTTTATGTTTTCTTTTCGCATGAAGAAGTTGGAATAAAAGCAGCATAGTTGAAGCCCGAGGTGAAGGCCCTGAGCTGTGCTGGATCGATTTTGATTTTTTTGAATAATGGTTGGAAGATTAAGACTACATGAATAAATCACTTCCCAATGGGTAGGCACTTAATATACCATTATTTTCTACCTCCCAGGGAGGACAGCATCCCCAGTTGGAGCCTATGTTATCACCATAACAATTTTCCTTTAATGGAATGCAAGTCTCAAAAGTTGGCGAGGAGATACATCGGGGTGGAGGCACGATAGTTTGGAGGATCAGGTCACATATAGCAAAGAAGGTCCAATATAGCAGAGGTGTGGAATTTAATGGGGCCCGGTGGGCCATAGATCTTAAACAACCCAGATTGACGATCAGGAGACATATCGGGCGAGGAAATATCGCGAAGGTTAATCACTTGAGATAGGTCTAAGGAAAATACTGTGGTTTCACCTCGCAGACACGTGGTGCCTCAAGATCCATATCGACACAAAAATCAGTCTACCCAAAACCATTTTGTCTCACCATTTTGTCTCGCCCCCGATATCGAAAAGTGCATATAAAAGGAGGGCCTCAGTCATTATTTTACGATATTTCAAATCATTCGAACGTTTGAAAATTGGCACAAACGCTCTGTTAAAAAATGAAGCTCAACAGTGAACCAAACTCCCACATTCTTTGTTGATTCACAGGTGTTTATCATCATGGCCATGAATCATGTCTTTTTATCCGTAACAGTGAAAGACCCCTCCTCTAAAGAAGAAGCCCTAATTGACAGGGACTTCGATGTATTAGACACATAAATTACTGTCTCACCCATTTCCGTATCCAAGGCCAATTTGTTATACAATTTTGGGAAACGAATACCCTTCCTTGAAGAAGCCCAAGCCTCCATTACCCCTTACGTTGTTGAATTCTCTTTCCCTTTCCCAGAGTTCATAAGCTGGTGTGAAGAAAATTATTCACAAGAAGAAAAGGTCATTTTGAATAAGTTAGGGTCAGAGGTCTTATGAAAAATAGATAGCCTGCTAATTAGACATGCCCTCAGTATACTAGAGTCTTCCCCCACAACGTCGAAGCCCTTTGAGGAAGAGAAACTAATCACAGTCTATAGAGAACTCCCCCCCCAAAGTCAAAACCCTATTTTTATAGACCATTCTTAAACTCGAACATCATTCTGAGATTCTGTCACTACCTATCAGTGTAAGCATCATGGTTATTGAGGTCCAGTGGGCCTGCTCCATACTCAGTCAAATTCTAGGATTGGACAATGACAAGTTTGTAGTTGAGGTCATTTTGGGTTTCCTGATGATATTTTTTCAGTTAGAGTCTAGTCAGTCGGTCTATATCATTTTTGAAGAGTTCATCGCTGAAAATATGCACAAATAGATGGTAAATTTCAATTCACTGAGACACTTCAGGTATCAAATGCACTTGGTAAGAATGTTCCTGGAAACAAATAAGACATATTTCCCTGAAGATGCATTCATCTCGACTAAATGAAAAAGGATCACAATGCTCATTTTTATAAACAAGATCATGTCCAGAGTTTATAGCTTGATCTTCATCACTGGTCTGCCAAGTGTTTTGGAAGAAATTAAAAGTTTTTTAAAGCCTAATCCAAATAATAGGGTAGGAGATTGGGTTTTGTTCATGCACTCTACTGTGATTTGGGTATATGGTTATCAGGAAGGACCTTACCTTTTTCTTGTTTTCTTGACTCCCAGAGTCTTTGCCCTGGAATTCATTAGGAAAAGAATCATCTCAGAAACATAACATTTTTGGAAGGCGCACAAAGCATCTAACTTAAATTTTCCCTTCATAATAGGACCCTTTGTGGTAAAAACTAGATCATGTTTGCCTCAGATCCAGGCCAAGATCAAGGAATTTGGATTTGCACAATTACAAGGGAGGAAATATGATCCACATCAGGTCATATCAAATAGAAGACTGATGAGGAGACAAGTCCCCTACGAGCATGATCATGTTGAAGGATTTGATAAACTGGAAAATCTGGAACCTGTGCGGATATGGAAGTCACTTTGCAACCTGATCAGACACAACAAATAGAGTCATCCCCACAACATATCCAGACATAGAAAACTCCTCCAAGGTTGATTATTAAAGCTCCAAGGATGGGTATTTATAACAAGAAGAGTAGTTTAGAGGCCTTGGGCACTAATAGTCAGCGAAATGTTCTCAAGAAGGCAAACATCACACAGTCCCCACAAATAGTAAACCTGGAGGAGGAAGAACCTAAGGAGAAAATGAGCATGGAAATGGTGGAGAGCAAAGCCAAAAAGGAAGAAGCTAATACAGAGAGCATGCCACAAGGTGAAAGTATCTCAAGGGCTTTCGGCAGCAAGAAACATATCTTTAGCAAGACACCTGGGGCAGTTTACCAATCCAAAGAAGATTTAGTGAATCAGTATGTTGTGAAAGGAAATATGGCCAATAGTGAAATAAAAGATTTGTTACCCGAGGTAGAAATAATCTCGCAGCATAAGTCTTCCCTGTTCTTAGTCAGGGATGTAGAAAGAAAGACTTTTAACATAGCGGTGGCAGATGAGGATAAAGTGTCTGAAATCAAGCTGCATTATGGAAATATTGGTGCCCAAGACAAGGTAAAGTTCCACAGAAATGTTAGTGACATGCTATATTCAGTATACCTGAGTTTGAGTCTCAGGGTTTCAAGACTGACAATCCATGCACTCAAATTGGATGGACAATTGAAGCAGGAAAAAGAATCCAGCAGAGTGTGGTAGACACAAGTCAAAAGATTTGAATCTGAAGGCCCTCAAGGGGTAAAAGATTCTTTAGTTGAGAAAGAGAAGATGATCCAAATCCTGAAGAAGAAGCTGAATATGTCTACCACAAAACATCCATAGACAGTAGAGCTAGCTGCTCTAGAGAAATAAAAGGATACATTTAGACAGGAAGCACTAAATAACAAAGCCAAAGTATTGCAGTTGGAAAAGGAAAAAGAAAGTTGGTCACAAGGGCAGGCAACAAAATCCGACATGGTTGCTATTGTCCCTTCTACTATAGAAACTAGATCAAGCACTGATCAATTGGTTCAGGCTATGTCTCAAGTAAGCTTAAAGACAAGGGAGATCAACATCCTTAAGGAGGTCATAGAAAATATGCAGCAAGAAATGAAAATGAAGGATGAAAAGATGTCCCAATTCCAAAAGGAGAATCAAGATTTACAAGAAAGGGTGAACAAGATGAAGATGAGGTTTGAGGGGAAAGTATTATTGCAAGGAGATAAACATGTAATATGGGACGTTGTTTCCATTGAAGTTGCTAAGTTCACGGTTTATATGAATTTTATAAATGACAAAGACATCATAGCTATCACTGAACAAAGAAGATGTATTGTTGTTACTGAGACACTTGCGAAAAAATCTTTGGAATGGGCCCAAAACGTTATTAATTTGATAAACTTTGTGCCCATTGTTGATCTTCAGACCATTGGGGTAAAATACAGAAATGCACTAATCATTTGGGCTAGGAGGATCATCCCTAAGCACAATTTTCTCAAGTCGACTCAAACCAAAGTTGTCTAAATAGAACAGAGTATACAAGAGTTTAAGGATACATTTGAAAAATTGTTTATCAAGGGCCTCCCACCATTTTGGGATCGTAAAGGGAAATTATACGATCAAGAGGAATACAATTCTCTCCTCACTAAGTGCAAAATGGATCATTCCAAATTTGAAGGCCTAGAAGAGAACCTGAAGGGACCCAGTTTGGTGGAATATTTGGCCACAGACTTTGAGATTTTGAATCAGTCTAAGATAGTAAAGACCGGACTGCCAACTATATCTTATGCTACTTTCAATGATCTGGATGATCTGATAAAGGAAATGATGGATTACAAGATTCCTTCTAACTCACAATGGAAGGAGATCATGCGGTTGGGCAGGATGAAATGCAGTTTTCCAGGGACCAATAAGTAACCTCCAGGTGTCACCAAACTAGCAAGTTCGATAGGAGATCAGAGGAAGACATATGGTGTAAAGGAAGCCGAGCAGTGAGAGTTATCTGTCCCTATTTTATGAAACATTTTTTGTTTAAATCATTGTAAGTCGGTTCTCCTACCGAAATCGTTGGCTTGTAATTATTTTAGTCAGTTTTAGAAATTGAAATGCTTCATATTTAGCCATTGTAATCGAACTGTATAAGTACTAGGAGTTTTGAATGAATTAATGTTGGCAGAAGTGCAAGGGAACCTTCTTAGTTATTTTGAACTACATTGTAATTTTCTGGAGCTGAATTGAATACATATGTAGAAGCTTTTGAAGTCTCTATGAAAAGATTATAATGGTGGTGATATGAGTTTTGTCTTCTCTCATCGTATGTATTTCCTATGTTCTTTATTTCCATTTTCATTGTCTTATGTTTAAATTGGATAGTTAAAAGATCAAAATTCATCTTGTGATGCTCTCGTCTTAAGCAATTTAAACTGTGTGAATTTCCTCTTAACTAATTCAAAATTCGTTTCAGTAATGCTCTGATGCAGTTATTTGTTTTTTCTTTCTTCTTACACCCTGCTTAAACTCAATTAACAACTCAGATTCATTGCCTCATTTATCCTTTAACCTATGGAGAGTTCTACTGGCCAGTCATTTTTTTCCTTCACTTTCATAATTTTGAATCCATTGGCCTAAGAGTCCCTCCCTTTCTTTTCCATAAAACTTTATTAAAACCCCCAAAACAATGTGAATCTAGCCACTGATTGCCAAATAAATACTTAGTGACACGAGAGATCCCTCTCTGAGTTGATCATGCTAGTGCCTAGCTTTAAAGTAGGTTAAAACAGTTACTTCTATCGTTTGTCTATTAGCCGGACAAAATTTACAGAGTGCTAACAGTTCGTAAGGTGGTTTTAAATCGGTCGGATTCTTCTACAAGAACCCAATTATATCATGAAAACTTGTCTAATAGAGAGAATAGTTTGGATCCAGAGATAAATTGTGGAATGTGTTCCAATGGGGGAACTAGATAATTGTCTTTTACAGAAGCACGATGAAGATTTCTAAAATCCATACAAATCCTAATTACTCCAAACTTTTTTCATACGAGCACCGGATTGGAAACCCAAGTTGAATGTCTAACTTTGAAAATGATTCAGGCATCCAATAATGTTTTTAGTTCCTTTTGTATAATGGGTTCAAGAGTTGGATGTATCTTTCGAATATTTTACTAGAAATTCTTGATAGCTTCCTTAATGGAAATCATGTGTTGTATTATATGCATGTCATATGTTTTCATATCATCATATGTCCATGAAAAAACATCTTGATACTTCTTAAACAACTTTGTAAATGTGTGATTTTCTACATCTGAACAACAGGTGCCCATATTAACATATTTAGGATACTCAGATGTTCTTGTTGGAAAAACATGATCGCGGAGAAATAAAATAAAACAAATGTGGAAATAAAACCCAAAAGATACACAATACAATAGAGACACAGATATACGTGGTTCACCCAGTGTGGGATATGTCCACCAGAGAAATTTCTAGGTCCTTCCTTTATTATTATCCAACAAATGAAGGGATACAACCTACAACACACCCACTGTAACTTCCTCTTCTTTCTCTCATAATATCCTCACTCAAAATACAATATTTGCAAGATTACATAGCCACAATAAATATCCCTCATAAAAGAGGGTTGCCTTTTAGGGAAAAAAACCCTAACATAACTTCTATTGTCATATCTGCGACCTTATAATGAACGATATAGATTTACTATGAAATTACAATATACATTTAAAAGGAAATTTTTCCTTCGGGGGCTTCTCTTTCGAATCTGCACCGGGGGCCCGCTTTCCCCCGGACCTCGCAGGGGGGGGGAGGGGGGTAACCCCCCCTACACTCCCTCGCGTGGAGGACTGTACATTATTCCGGGGTGTAAAGTCTTCATGGATTATAAACACGATTGAAAACAAATACCTATGAATCAAGAAGATAATCAGGCTCCACAACCAGCAATTCCCAAATTGACTAATAAATGAATCATAGTAGAACTGTTGGTCTTCAAATAGAATGGCCTCTTGAAATTGGATTGTAAATAAAATATTTTCTCAAGAGTCAAAATGTTCTTCAGAACATAATTTTTCTTTATCTTGTTAGTCTCTTCCTGATAAGTTTGTAACTCTTACCGATCTATCTCGCCATCGATCACTAAATCTTGAATGTGTCCAAACTAGTAAGAAAGTTGATAATCTGAGTGTCGCTATCCAATACTCTCCAACTTGTGATATTTTTTGGTATAGAGGGCCTAAACATCATTTCAATAGAAAACCAATCATCATGGGGCATAAATCTAGATGTTGCATTGGCCAATATATCTGCATCTATATTTTGATCACGGGGTATAGAAGTAATATTAAATAGATCAAATGAATAAAGAAAATTCCATATCTCTTGTTGATAATCTTTTAGATGTAGAGACATGAAGTGAATAGTGTTTCTTACCTATCGAACGACGATTTTGGAATCACCAAACACCTTAATACATTTCACCTGAAGGTCAATGGCCTTTTTAAGGCCCTAAAACAATGCTTCATATTTGGTTGTGTTCTTGGTGCATTCAAATTCTAAGTGGCATGATATAAGCATTTTTCCCTGACTAGGGTTGATTCGAACACATCCTTCTTTAGCTCCATCCTTTGTTTTAGAGCCATCAAAGAACATGGTCCACATGTCATGAATCTTAGTCTTTTTTAGTTGAACTAAATCCTAAGTTAGTTAATATTGGGAAGGCACTATTTTGGATTCGTGGGTGGAGTTCTAATTGTAATTATGGTGGTATCTCAGACACTTGTGATTCATAACAATTGTAGTCAGTTTCAAAAACATAATTACCCAAAATGGAATGTGCAAAACTTACTGGTTCATTTTTTCCTTCTAGTTTTGTTACCTTGTGCTTCATGTGTGCTGCATTGTTTACATGAATTTGATTGGATTTTCCTTTATGCAGAAGCCACAAATGGTACCAATCGATAGAAAAATAACCTTGAATCATGGATGACCAATCTCTTCTTAAGATAAAACCGTAACTCTCTGGTATATCTACAACAACTATGTCTATGGCTCGATGAACCCTGGGGTCAGATGATAACCCAATTAAACCATCTCTGAGTTCACCTTTTACTTTAACATCCATCATTTCTAGTTGTATGATCTTGATTTTTATTATTTGTGGAACAACAATTATTTTTTGGCAGATGGAAAAAGTCATGATACTGGAAGAGGCACCCGAATCTACTAAACAATTGTGTACATTTAAATTAGAAATTTTTTAAGTGAGTAGGAAAGGTGGTACCTAAGATTTTGAAAAGGTGCTTATAATTGTTGCATTGATAGTTGTTGTTATTTCAACTTCATGTATATCATGTGCATCGCTTTCGGGTATGAGTCTTTTAGTGGCAGCAACAGTTCCTTTTTGAGTATCATGAGGCTTGAAAGCATGGCGTAGGAGATTTTGTTGTTGTGTTAAAGAGCATATGTTGTACATGGAAATATTATCTTTTGTTTTCTTCATGTCTTCAATTACATTGTAGTCAAGGGTACTTATAGTATGACCAAATTTTGCCTCCACTATATTTTTATTGTATGTTGTTATGTTAACATTAACATCATTCCTAGTTGAACTAGATGTGCTTGGTTTGTCTTTACTTGCTAAGACAATTTTTCCAGCTTTATTATTATTTTTCTGTTGGTTTGCGTCATTTTATTTTGGAAGACTAGGGGGTGGTGTGATTTTACTAAGAAGGATGTTGTCTTATTTGGAGGAAGCAGTGTTAGGAACTCGACCTTTGCTGTGTAAGTTATAAATTTTTGGAGTAGTATCTTTGACAACTTGCATATCTCTTGAAAGGATTTCTTTAATCTTCTCATTGTCTGATTCTGGACACTAGTCCAAAAAGGGAATAGAATATTCTGGGGGAGATTCATCAACAACATAAATAGGGGCTTGTGCTTGGATTTCATCATCCAAAATTTGTTCATCTAGAAATTGATTTATCACCAGGGTCATAGAGTTGACCCAATGAGGGAAAGATCACTCTAAGTGATTTTGGTGATTATAGGAATTAAAATTATCATTACTAAAGTTATCTAAGTTGAAGGCCATGTATGGTGGTTTGGGTGGTTGTGGTGGGTTATCTGGTTTCTTGAAGAACGAGTGAAAATTCTGAGGTTGTGATGATCCTTCACCGACATTATTTTAAAGGTCCACAACTTCATTAGATAACTTCTTAACCATTTTGACCACATTGTCAATGTCCTTTGACTTCCTGTCAGGTGGTTTGGTTAATAGCATTGGTTTCTTCCTGTTAAGGTCCTAACCCG
>CBVK0100240051.1:0-13671 GCA_900067695.1 Picea abies | reverse complement strand
TAGCCCAGAGGGCTAATTGTCGATCGAGGCTTGATTGACACTTCGGCATTTCGGCACTCGGAATACTGAAGGGCATGTTCCCCTGTGCCTACAAGTCCCGAAACCCAAACTTGCAAACTCTTGCCTGTTAGCATGAGGGTTAGGTCTCGATCAATGGGTGAGATCCTTTCAGAGGATCTAGAGTTTGGGAGAACCATTAGATGTGAGGAATAGAGGCCTTCGTTAAGTTGGGGCACAAATGCGCATTGGGATTCGACATTTGCTGAGTTGCCCATTCCATTGGCCATTCGCTAGCCCTGTCGAGGTTTGATGGTTGTAGAGTCGAACAATTCAACATTCCTATAGCGCTAAGTCGCGTAATGTGAAGAGGCGCCATAGTTATTTGACCTATGATCATGACCCACGATCACATGGGAGCAGACAGGGAAAGAACTAGCTTATGCTAGGGCTCCGCAGATATTTTGGGGGTTCCGATTCTTGAGAAATCAACAAAAAAAGTTTGATTTCAGTAGTGGGTGCACTACAATTCTACTAGCAAAGATGATAGTCATAGTATTGAAGAATATATAAAACAGATGAAGTCAAAATACCCCACAACTTGAAAAATGAATATGTATACTCATCTAAGAGTTGAAGCATTTATATGGTGTCATTCATTTAATTTGTTTGAAATGCTACTAAGGCCCAATGAAGCATATGAAATACTATTTTTAGATAGGTGGTCTCATGTTGGGAAAATGGATAAAGAGAGCACCAAGGGTTTATTTTCATATGGCAACTCTATATTACAAGTGCATGGATGTATTCAAGAAGAGAATGTTATTGTTTCTATTAACCCTAGTTGCCAACAATAATTTCATCAATGTTCATTTGGCTAACAGATTGTTGTTGGACCCAAAGTTTTGTGTAAATACCACATGCACACACACTTGAAGTTGTGCGTTCTCATCCCAATTTTGTGCATGTCCAAGAAATTGCATGAGGGGTAATAAGAGGCACACATGCCAGATCAAGTTTTGTTAATGCGCACTAGTTCGAGTTCTGTCAATTTGCATTGGTCTGAGTTTTGTGACATGTGAAAGAAATCAAGAAGACAACACATGCATGCTAGAATAAAGAAAATAATCTTCGCAAAATCTTCCTGAATGATTACTACAGAAAACATGAGGGATCGTGGAGCAACAAGAAGATGAGTTGGCAAGGTAGTTGAGATTGCCAGGAGTCTAAAGAGGCAAAGTGGAATGCATGCGGGTGACAAAATCATGTGGGATTCATTGTCAATGGAGCGAGTGGAGTAGAACTGAAAGCAACTAAGTGCCAGAGAAAAGAAGGATATGAAAGGAAGAAATGACAACATAAACAAAATTAGTTAGTTGGTGAGTTGGCAAGTTGGCTAGTTAGCTAGCTTGTTAGTCAATGGGTTTTTGTTGTATGAGTGCTATTGAGCTCGCTCTGAGAATATATTGTTTATTGTCCCTGGTTGCAAGTCAGAGTTTGTCCCATTTACAGATTCTAGAAAAATCACATGGCGTGGTGTAATGTAACAATGAGGAATTACACAAGAGAGAAAAACTATGTCACTATCAATGTGTGAACTGCTTAATGTATGTTTGTGGTGACAGAATAAAGATAATAAAGCTATAGTAATTATGATATTATGGTGTGTTACTTATGTGTCAATGGAATGTGTGCATTATTTTTGCTTACTATCAATTGTTAAGTAGTGTTCAATGGATTGTGTAAATTCCCACCTGGATGATTTTTTTTCCAATTAGTCCTTCATCATCATTGACACAAGACCAGATGGTCTCTGTGATCCTCGTGGCATATTGGGTGAGACCTTCTTCATTCTTTGGTTGAGGATTGATATGTCGATGCCTTGGGGGTTTTGTTGGTCAAATTATGGATGAACTTTGGCTCTTAAACCCCCCAACATTAGGAAGGATGTGCACAAATTCTATTGATCTAACAAATGGTTTCATTGTCGGTACCTAAAAGTATTGTACTGGATGATGAAGGAAATGAATGAGGTGGTATCCATCTTGGGAGGAAACTCAATATTTTTTGACTGCGAAGGAAGATGAATTTGCTCGAAGGGAGACTCAAGGTCTGAATGTTAATGTGGAACGATGGAAAGATATGTATCTCTACATTGATATGCATGAAATTTTCTTTGTTGAATTTCCCTGTCTATTGTATGAATGGCTAAAAAGGGAGACTGCCACTAATATTGTTTTGAGGACACTAGAGACGATAATTTGGGATCAAGCCATGGTTGATAGGCTTAAGGAATTGGATAACAAGTGGACTCGAGCCATTGATTTTTAGTTTGCTCAAGTGAAGGAGGGGTATATAATTGAATTTGTTGTGGAGTACATTGATTCTTTTAGTGAAGCTAAAAGGAAGTTCACTGAAGGTCCTAGAAGAAGGTTGTTGGAAGAAATCCCACTTTGGATAAAGATGTTTTTCGTGGAGAAGGGGTTGATGCACATGGAGCCCAATAGGATAGTTGAGTAGACTCCCCTAACATTGTGGGGGTGAAAAGACGGGGGAAAAGTGAAAGAGGTGATGGATCCATTGAGGAGGATCTAGAAGTTTTTAGAATGAGGTGATCAATAGGATGGACCCAGAAGAGAAAAGTAGAGAGAAAGTCGGGAGATCCACAAGAAGAGTTGAGTCAAGAAGGAGAGAGGAGAAAATAAGTGGAAGGAAGTTAGAAAGGGGCACAAAATGAGGGGTCAAGCTCATGTTGAAGAGGAAGGAGACCACACCAGGAGGAAGTGCAAAAGAGTGTGTTGTGCCAGAGAAAAACACAAATGAATATAGTCCTACGAAGAGGCGTGGCATTAAGTGTAGGATATCCAATGAAGATACTAGTAGTAGTGTTAGAAGGGGTCCAGAAGACAAAGTATGAACCCCTTTCATGTTGTGGAGTGTCACAAATTCAAAACAAGATGAAGCGCATAGTAGAGGCGCAAGAGAAGGAGAGGAATATGAAGCGTAGAGTAGAGGCACATGAGAAGGAGAGGAAGATGGAGGATCCCCTAGTGGTGAAGGAGAAGAATTGGTGATAGTGGATGGTCTTGCATGGTTGCATGTAGCAAACTCTCTTGGTCACCTCACAAGAAATGTTATAAGAAGATGGAGCTACCCCTCATTTTAACCACCCCCCTTTCACATTTGTAATCAAGAAGAAATAACAACAAACAACGAGGCAATTGGAGTAGGAGAAAAAATAAGAGAAGTGACAAGTGAGGAAGAAGATGAAGTCATTGTTACTTCACCAATAAGAGTATCCCTATTGAGATATTTGACACCTAGTAGTCAAGTAGGAGGACATATTTTGGTATTGAGGATGGAAAATCAGGATAGTACCTTGAGCTTACCCATGTTCCATGGAACAGGTATGTAGAGATGATGCAGAGTAGCACTGGTTCACATGTGAAGCGATATCGTATGTGAAGAGGATCACAGACGAGGCAACAAATATTTCATAGTTGGAGACCACGTTCAAGGACAAATCCTTGACGTCCTACATGAATTATAAGGCCACTGTTCCAGTGGGATAGGTGAGGTCCCTGATCGAGATCAAGAGATATATACTTAAGTAATTTTAGAAACCTAAGTCAGAATCTCAGTGCATTACACAGATTAAAGAGATTAAGCAGAACCAGGGAGAAACTATGTGGTATTATGACCAATGGTTCAAAATTTTATTGAATAGGTTGACGTTCCAAATCCAGGACGTGCAACATAGAGAATGGTTCATTATGGGGTTACTTCCTCATATCTAAGTCCTTCTCACCCAGAAAAAGGTGATAACATAGGAAGAAGTGGTAGAGATTGCAATGTGTTTGGTGGATACACTAGGAGGAGGAGAGACACTGCCAGGCCTAGCATAGGTCCATTCCCAGCTAGTCAACCTTATGATGCAATTACAAGAAATGGCAAAGGAAAAATTCGTGCACGAGCACATATGGTGTACCACATGTAGGTTTGAAGGGAAACACAGAGACAGGTGTCTTGTACTTGGAAACTATGTGGAAATGGGCGTGTTGAGTCAATTTCCAAATGGGCCTCAAACATAATGGTGCAAAATTTGCAGATAGTGGGGCCATGTACCACCCCACTACCCAACATTGGAGAAATATCATGGACATATCATACTTTGTTCTGTGAATTTTGTAAGTCTGTGGGACATGATGCCAACAACTGTTGGTCACTCCTACTGATGCAAGACCATACCCATGATGTATTCTTGGTACAAGAGGAACAAAAGGGTGGTGATTGTGATGGTGCCAAGAGAGATGGATATCAAGGAGTTCATTGAGGAAGATATGGACATGGTCATGGATGAGGATATGGAGGAGGGGGAGGCATGCCTCCCACTTACTTTAACTATGGAGAACTTGGCCATGTGTCAAGGTTTTGTACCAAAGCATGCACTCTCTGTGGGTATTGTTACAACCTAGAGCATGTTATAAAGGATTGTCCCGACTTGCTGAATAAGTGGGAAGAGAAGAAGACACATTGCAACATGGTGCATGCGGAGCCTAAAATAGGAAGAAGGATAAGGAGGTTGATGTCTGGGTGATAACCCTAGGCGGAGCAAAGATAGGAATGGAATTTGAGCATGGTGAAAGCTTAGCTCAAAGGCTGGAAGAAAAGACAAGGAAGGAAGCGCAAACCCCTCCTAAGTTTGATGTTGCTCAACAAAAGTAGTTTCTACATGATGCACAAAGGACCCTCGAAGAAGAAAGAGAATGAGAAGAGATACAACATGTGACATAAAGGTCACTTGAGGATGACCAAATTCTTGAAGAAGTCCAATGAGAATCACATAGTTCATTGGAAGAGGCTTGCACCCGTGAATAATCATAGCGTGCAACCTAGAGGTCATTGGAGGAAGCTCACGTGCACGAATAAATACAACACATGATGTATAGGTCATTGGAAAAAGTGCATAGACAAGAATATATGTGAAGCGATAAACACATGTAGATTGAGGAACAAGTATGTGAGAAGTTGAAATGCATGGTGTGTGAAGAAGCATTGCATGAGTTGGGTCGCAAAGTAGAAATTGAGGATCAAGTAAGTAACTTCTTATGTTTCTATTTGTTATTGTTAAATGATGTTGATGTCGAAAAAAAAATGATGTATATGTTAGCAACCTGGATGGGAGAATAAGGGACCAAGAGAGATATATCAACCCCCTTACCAAAAATGGACTTGTGCCAGGTCAGCAAGAAGTGCATTGGCAGAGAGTTCAAGATGAACGGTGAACTCGGTAGTTATGAAATGGATGGGGTCATGTTAGATCTGGGTTCCAACGTGAACATCCTGCCAAATAAGTGTTCGAAATTGATGGGCAAACCAAGTTTGGTCTAGTCACCCATCCATCTACAGTTGGAAAATTAGTACAAGATCTACCCCATAGGTCAATTAGAGCAAGTTGAGGTGAACATCGAACGGGTGAAGACAAAGTATGATTTTGAATTCATAGAGATTATGGATGATTATGATCCCTACCCTACACTTCTTGGCATTGATTGGGTCTTCGACAACATTGCGATGTTGAATTTGAATAAGAGGCATATGTCATTTGAGACGAATACCTTGCACATGATTTCACCTATATATCCTAATGAGAGGGGCATATACAATGAGCTAGTGGATGAATATGCACGAAGTTTTGTCATTGAAAATATCTACAAGATCACAAGGCGTAAGGATTATTATATCAATCTAACCATGGATGGAGAGATAAGTTGGTAGAGCATGAAGTCGTATGATATCGATTCTAACGATGCCATGGAAAGGTGGCAGAACAAGTTGTATGATGTCTCTACTCAAATATGTGCAAGGATAACTAAAGAAGTGCACTAGATTGGATCTGAGTTATGTGATGCCCCACAATTTGATGGAATAGGGATGGTAGAGACATTCATGTTGTAGATGGAGAAGACCATCCCAGCAAAATGAAGGGTGGAGGCCATGGATGTTATGGTATGGGGGACACATGTGTGTTGGTGGGAGACTCATCACGTGAATATCCAAGACTGAGAGAAGGTGGCTGAGTTGATAAAAGTCAGGTTCCAGCCCATCTTTGACTTCAAATTGGCCAATCGGTACAAGGGCACTGAAGATCCTCAGAAAAACATTTATTTTTGAAAATGACACTAGAATTCCAATAATATTTCTCGCACACAATGGGTCCATTGGTTCATTCATACTATGGATATGGTTCCTAGGATCTGGTATATTCAATAAGAGATTAGGAGGCAAGCAGTAGATTGGATCCATGTAAGTTCACATTTTTTCTCAACGCTCTGCTTCATAGCAGAAGATCCATCTTAAAGGGAGGCACTCTTCCAGATTAAGAACTTTGTATTTCATCATCAATGAAAGGATTC
This sequence comes from Picea abies, assembly GCA_900067695.1. Taxonomy (NCBI): domain Eukaryota; kingdom Viridiplantae; phylum Streptophyta; class Pinopsida; order Pinales; family Pinaceae; genus Picea; species Picea abies. Next base: position 7,258 of record CBVK0100240051.1, on the reverse strand, counting down.
CACCCTAAAGGAGGTCTGCTCATATCATCAACCAGTGGAAAATTGAAATAGTTCATCCACTGTTAGAAGGTTGAGGTGGATGACATTGATGACAATGATCCCAAATGTATATAGATCAAAGAATATGAGGGTGAGAACGTGTTAAAGGGAAAGGCGACGAAGGTGGTTGCACTAGACTATGGTCATCTGATTAAGAAAAAGAAACATAATATCGGTACTAAAGAAGTGCCCAAGATGGATATTATTGGATACTTTTGGGATAAGGAGACTATCACCTAGGTCATTGATTGATTTAATGAATACAAGGACTTGTTTCCCCACAACTTCACGAAAATGAAGGGAATTGCAGGATCCCTGGGGGCGATGAAAATTCAACTCAATCTAGATGCCAAACCAGTTAATAGGAGGCATTACTAATTGAATCCCAAATACAAGGAAAAGGTTTGCAAATAATTGGATTAGATGCTAGATGCTAGAATTATTATTCCTATGGAGGATTCATATTGGATTAGTCCCATGGTGGTGAAACCCAAGAAAATAGGTGATATTTGAATCTATGTTGATATGATAAGTCTTAATGAATATTATGTCCACAACCCTTTACCTACCCCTTTCACTGACGAAGTTCTAGAAAATGTTGGAGGACGAGAATCCTACTCTTTTACAGATGGATTTTTGGGGTATCTTCAAGTTAGGATCACAGAAGAGGATCGAGCCAAACCACCTTTGCAATAGAGTGGGGTTATTTTTCTTATACAGTGATGCCATTTGGATTGAAGAATTCACCTGCATTTTTTTCCAGGATTGTAGTTGCATCCTTCAAAGAAAATATCCACAAGTTATTTGAAGTTTATTTAGACAATTGTACATTGTTCAATTTTTTAAAGGAGCACATGCAATCCCTTCGATTGATGTTGGATTGATGCCTCCAAATCCAAATATCATTGAATTTGAAGAAGTGCATCCTTTGTACACATTTTGGCACACTTTTGGGGAACATAGTTTGCAAGGATGGATTTCTAGTCGATAGAGCTAAGATCACCACCATATTGGATATAGTGGCCCCCACTTCAATTTGCAAGATACGCACAACATTGGGTCATACACGATATTAACGATGGTTCATTCAGAGTTATGAAAATATTACATATCCTATGAAGAAGTTACTACATAAGGATACCAAGTACATTTGGACACAGGAATGTTAGGAAGCCTTAGATACTCTAAAAGAGAAACTAGTCACTCCGTCGATTATGGTTTTTCCCGACTGGTCTAAGCCCTTTCATGTTCATGTCGATGCATCATCCAATTCCTTGTGAGTAGGTTTTTCATAGCCAAGAGAAGGAAATATTGATCATCCAATGTACTTTTCTAGTTGCAAGCTTTCTGATGTTGAGAATATTTATACAACAACCGAGCACCAGGGCTTCGCCATGGTACATACATTGTAGAAGTTTCACCATTACTTGTTGGGAACCCCATTTAAATTCTTCACTAATCATTCCATTCTCAAGTATTTGGTCAACAAGCTAGTATTGGGAGAAATATTTTGTTGTTTGTTTCTCCTCTTCCAGGAGTTTGAGTTTGAGGTTGTGGTCAATCTGAGAAAATGCAATGTTGGATGAGATCACCTATCGTGGATCGAATCTAGAGAATTTGGTCATAGTCTCAATGATGAACTCCCTAATGCGAAACTATTCTATGTCAAATAATTCCCTAAACAATTAGCCAAAATTGTTGAATTTATCACATTAGGATAGGCTCCACCCGAATATACTCCGACCCAACATCGCCAACTAGTGACCCATAACACATATTATCAGTTGATTTCTATTCAAATATATAAGCTGGCAGTGGATGGAATCATGCACAATTGTGTCTTAGAACATGGATGGAACTCAATATTATATGAATACCATGAGGGTACTGCAAGAGGAAAAAATGCAAGAAAGGCCACTACACAAAAAGTTCAATGTGTAGAACTTTGGTGGCCCTCAATCTTCACAGATGCCAAGGATTATTCTAAATGTTGTGACATATGCCAATGGATTAGAAATCCTTGACAAAGAGATGAACTCCCTCTGTTTTGAGTCACCACATTGAAACCATTTGATAAATGGGAAATTGATTTTGTGGGCTCGATCAATCCTCGCACACACCAGACATGTGAACGCTATATTATTACTGCCACTTAATATATAACGATATGGGTTGAAGCCGCATCGATTAAAGATTTCATAACCGAAATGACAATGTGATTAATTTTTTAGAATGTGATTACCATATTCAAATGTCAAAAGGTGTTGATGAGTGACAAGGGATCACATTTTTTGAACAAGACTATTCAACAACTCACTCAATAGTTCATGATCCATCACCAAAAGAGCACTCACTATCATCCTCAATCAAATCGTACGGTTGAATCTTTTAATAAAATTTTAGAACATGCTTTAACCAAATTTTGTAATGTGCAACATGACGACTGAGATCATAGGATCCCCGTAGTATTATGGGCATATCGAACAACTTGCAAGAGACTAGAAAAGCACACCATTCAAATTGGTCTACGGTAAAGAAGCAGTCATGCCACTAGAATTTGTTGTTCCCAACCTTCGCGTTTCTCTAGCGACTTAGATGACTGATGAAGAATCCCTTCAAAAATGGTTAGATGAAATCATGGAGATAGTTGAGGACTGTATGATGGAAATATTTATCCAGGTCGTTGAAAATCAAAGATATAAAGCATGGGATGATCAAAACATATTCTAGAAAATACTCCATCCTAGATCTTTGGTCTTCTTATATGACAAAAAATAATTATAGCACCTTGGAAATTTATGTATGTGTTTGTTGGGTATTTTCCACCTGGTCTACATTAGTGAATTCAGTGCTTCCAAGATATCTACATTACAGGTTCAACCACTCAAGGGACTTATTAATGGAAACATGTTGAAGGTGTACTATGGCCCATAGGAGTCACTCGTCACTTAGCTCCCTTTCTCCACCCTGAATTTCTATAGAATAGGGTTAGCATAGGATGTACAATAGGTATAAGATTACATAGTTGGAATAATTTTCGTTTTTAGCAATGCAACATACACTCTAGTCACATAGGCAGATTAGATAGATTGACAGTTTTGCAGATTTATAAGATTTCCAATTCAAGTTGAAGTTATGGCCTACGTCCAAAGTCTGGATATGGAAGGGGATTCCCATGGGCCTAAGTTTTTCTACCTGGCACTACATTAACTTGAAGGGGAAATCAATCCAATTCAACCATATCACCTATATACCCGACACAAAATCAATCCAATTCAACCATATCACCTATATACCCGACACATAATTCATTATGACACCACACTCCAAAAGGCACATCACTAGTAGGACATATCTGAATCATTATCTTCTCATCTATGGGGATTCAATGAGAAACTATACATATTCTCTAATCAATCTCTTTGGCCAGTTATTTGTCTCATTATGATTTCCACCTTTTACCATTTCCCACTCTATACATATCCACTTCCTCCCATGCATTCATTGGAGAAACTCTCTACGTCCCATTCTCTCTCCCCTGCCCGTCGCCCACATCCCCATTTTCTCCACTCTCACTTCTATCTTTCCACTTTCCAATGGTCTTACCATCTCTCAGTTCATGTCCTCTTTCATGGACCAACTTCCCAAATATCTCAGATCTCTTACCTTGGGGCCTGCTCGACTCATTCAAGGACCTCTGTCGGGTTGCAACTACAACGTGGACATAAGATTTTCTCTTACTCGAACCCACTTGCAACCAAAACTTGGTTTGATGCTTTGGTCCATCAATGATGATTTTATCTTACTCAATTCTCCCAACAGTTCTTCCTTGCGCCATTTTTCTTGAGTAATATCCAAGTAATAGTGGTGGGGGCTTGTTGGTACCCAAAGTTTTGGGTAAATATCGATCGCATGCACAAATGAAGTTGTTCGCGCTCATCCTAGTTTTGCACATTCTCAAGTAGCCGCATGAGGGGAAATAAGAGGCATGTGTGCCAGATCAATTTTTTTTAATGCATTCCAGTTTGAGTTCTTCCAATGTGACTCGGTCCGAGTTTTGTGATGCACAGTGGGAATCAAGAAGATAATGCATGGACACCAGAATCAAGAAAAGAATCTTCAGGAAATCTTCCCAAATGATTACTACAAACAACACAAGGGATTGTGGAGCAACAAGAAGATGAGATGGAAAGGTAGTTGAGATTGTCATGATTCCAAAGAGGCAACGTGGAATGCATGTGAGTTATAGAAGCATGCAGGACTGGCTGTCAGTGAAGCAAGTGGAGCAGAACTAAAAGTGACTCATCACTAGAGAAGAAAAGGATATAAAAGGAAGCAACACTAATAGAAAAAGAGTTAGTTAGTTGGCAAGTTGGCTAGTTATCTATCTTGTTATTCCATGGGTTATTGTTGTATGAGTGCTATTAAGCTCTCTCTAACCATATATTTTGTAATTTTCCTAGTTGTAAGTTGAAGTCTGTCACATTTACAAAGTCTATACAAATTGCATGGTGGAGTGTAATGTAAAAATGAGGAATTGCATAAGAAAGAAAAAAATATGTTGTTGTCAATGTGTGAACTAATTAATGTATGTTTGCAGTGACATAATGAAGATAATAAAGATGCAGTAATTTTGATCTTATGGTGTTTTACTTATGTATCAATGGAAAGTATGTATTCTTGTTGCTTACTATCAATTGTAAAGTAGTGTTCAATGGATTTTTTGAATTCCCACCCAGATGAAATTTTGTCCAATTAGTCCTTCATCATTATTGACACAAGACTAGATGGTCTCAGTGATCCTCATGGTGTCTTAGGTGAGACCTTCTTCATTGTTTGGTCGAGGATTGATATGTCGATGCCTTGGGGTTTTTTTTGGTCAAATTTTGGATGAACCATGGGTCTTAAACCCCCCATCGTTAGGAAGGATGTGCGCAAGTGCGATTGAGCTAAAAATTACAAATTCCTACAAAACATATCCAAAGTGCACAAGTTGAGGGTGAGACTACCCAAATTTTTAAGATTTGAAGCTCACTATGGATAAATATGTGTTGCATTTTGATTTTCATTCCATAGATATGCATGATGTGTATGTTATTCTTGGATATCCTTGGATGGAATCAATTGGTACAGTTAATATTAATGTGCAAAATAAGTTTATCAAGATTTGGTATAAGAAAAAGAAAATTACATTGCAGTATGTTTCTCTTACTAAGCAATACGGACCCATAGAGACACCTAAATAAGTTATTACAAGGAAAATAATCGCAGAATTAGAGGTTGAATTAAAAGCAAATCCTAAATAAGCATATGAAGAAAATCCTTAGGAAGAGCATAAAAAGGGGGAAAAACATGACTCAAAGGACCACCATGTTGAAGATTCCAAGCCTAAAAAGCTAAGATCTAAATATGATGTATATCACCATGCACACCACCTAGAAAAACAACAGTCATCAAGGCAAGGTCTTGGGCATAAACAAACTTATTATGGACTAAGATGACCCCAAAAAAGAAACCAAACGAGGGGTAGATGGAGGAATAACAAAAATGCATTGGGATATCATAGTAGCATGAAAAGGAGAAATCAAAATCTAGAGCAATGTGGCAATGAAGTAGTTGTACCCCATGTTCACATTTCACTCGGATGGATGGATGCTCATTCTTATTACAAGATGGCTACATTGCTTAGCTGATCATATTTAATGGATTCTTCCCATGTTTCAAGGATGAAAAATGTGAATGGGGATGGAATGTTTTTACAGAATCAATATATCTAAAAATAGAATATGAAAATTAACTTGAGAATAACTAATAGATCTACACAATAGACATCAAAGAATTAACAAAAGAATTATAGAGAAAATCCTTGAGGTAGGGTAACACCATATATTATTCCTTAAGGAAACCACTCCACAAGAAATCCTTTCTTGATACAATCACAATACACTCACCATACATCCATGACATCACTTCTACTTATTTATAGTACTATATACCTCCTAATAACATTTTAGATAAGGAACATTCTAGTAGGTGGAACCTTCTAGTAATCCTTCTTACATTTATTTCTTTCACACTACTACTTGGGTCTTATTTACTATAAATGGCCTCCATATATAGTAATACATAATCATCTATCTATTTTTAGTCCCCTTGGGTATGTCCCTAGGTACCCCATATTACCCCCTTAGGTACACTACATTTCCACCCCGCTAAAGGAGGAGTCACATTAACTAACCATGAGTCAGAAGGTAAGAGATCAAGATTATTGAAATGAATCATTTCCTTATCTGAATCAAACATATCATTTTCACAATGTCTTTTCCTTCCAACATGAGGGGCTTAAAATACCACTACTTTCTTCAAGGAGGAAATACCTATATCCAATTCTTCTACTCTATCCCCCCAAAAATGAGTGGATTCCCCAAACAACACATTTGGTTGTCAATTCACCTCATTCTCATTAATGTTAGTGGTTTTTCACCAATTTACCTTATTCTAATCAATGTCAATGTTCGAACTCTATTCCTTAAGAAAATTTCATCTCTTTGTTTTTTATTTGGTCCCTTTTTTCCTAGGAGGATGAGCTTGAGAATGGTAAAAGTCACTTCTAAATATCTTGGAAGATGGCACCTGAATGTTGTATTCTCATAATCCAAAACCTGTGTGTTATTAAAAAAAAAACTATTTGAGAATCATTTTGTCTAGAAGACCCTTCTGAGGTCTATCTCAACACACATATGCAAATATCTACATAAATCTGTTATAGCTCTCTAAATATCTAATTTTATGTAAGTATCCAAATTATTCCCAATTTACTCAAAAACTAATAAATACTAGAAATGTAATGGAAAATTGGAAAGACGAAACCAAACTGACATTCTAGTAACATACATAGTGTTAGGATCAAAATATAGGAACCAAAGAGTCATAAAAAATCGTGTACTTCCCCAAAACCAAGGACCCTTCTCGAACACCTATTAATAATCAACATGATTATGGAACTGAACAATAAAAAAACCTTCAAAACACAAATATATCTCACAACTCTTTGTCCAAATTGTGTGGATCCATTGTGTTAGAAAAACAGGACTGTAGAGCAATAAAATAAAACAAATGCAGAAACAAAAAATAGAAGACACACAATACAAGAGAGACACAGATTTACATGGTTCACCCAGTGTGGGCTACGTCCACCAGAGAAGTTGCCAGGTCCTTC
>CBVK0100240050.1:0-13671 GCA_900067695.1 Picea abies | reverse complement strand
TAGATATCGGGGATAACAGATCCCATGTCCACCTGTGGGATACATAGTAGAACCCATCCAAAGTCGAACAATAGTACACTCCACCCTCTGGATCCCATATCAAGAAGTGAACTGTAATACTCTGCGAAGCATAGTCCTAAAAGATATCAACCTTGTGAACCTTCTGCACATGACAACACATGGCCTCATCTCGGAATGAGTCCATCCTCCAAATCTCTACCAAGATCCACACAGCCTCCATCAACTGCACATGATGATGCCAGAATGAGGTACTGCAAGACCTCCGTGAGACACCCTCAAGCACTGTGCTCCTCTCAACACTGAAGGTAAATGGAAAGTTAGAATAACTTTCCCCTGCAATGGTCCACTCTCCCCTGTGAATCCGTGAAATGACCAATCCTGCAATCCATGGATCCCATGCTAACCTCTATCACAGATCCTCATGCTGACACTGCACTGCTCTGACCATGACTGTTTGCCCCCTGCATACATCCTGAATCCTCCTCTCCTAGATCCTCAAACTGAAATACCTGTGACCACCGGACCTGCTGTCCAGAAACTGTATCTGTATAGGCATCTTTGTAGAAGAAGTACCTATCCAAACATCTCCATGCCCTATCATGATGATCAAGTGGAAGGAAAGGTCTCGCCCCATAGAACAAGTACCTGCAGACTCACTCCAAACCAAACCAAGGTGGAGTGTGTGGCTCTCTGGTGCAACCTGGGTCAACATGAACATCGTGCTGACAAAACGGACTCCTGGGTCCCATGGCAAACTTGGAAGTTTATCACTTCCAATCTCCTCTAACTGCTCCTGTGTGAGACTAATCACTGTCAGAAGCCCTCTATGCTCATCTGCTATCCTCCTCATGCTGTTGTCAATGATAAATGTGTCGGAAAAGGATAACAGACATATCTGTAGCTGACTGTAGGACTGGGAGGTGTCACGTGCTTTGGTCAATCCCAAGGATTCGACCAGAAGCTCGTCCATTGGTATCCATGATAGATGCTCTCCTGTGGTCATCACCGAATCCCAACCATCCAATACAACCGGAAGTAACCCATCTGACTACTAGTCAACCAACCTCCCTCTCTCATCTCTCATGCAACTGCTGAAATGGTGAAGGTGATCCCCCACGACTATGTGCTATTGCAAATGAGTGGCATCTGCATACTCCCCTAGGTGTGTCTCCTCCCTGCAAGGCACTATACCCCTATGACTCTCATCATACATATCGGCATGTCTCTATGAGCTATCACTCATCACTGTATGCTCCGGCATACTCATGTCATCTCCTGCAGACTCATGCCGCATCATAGATCCAGGGTGTGCTGCTGGATCAACCTCTACATGGAGGTCAACCACTCCCAAGACAGAAATGGAAGTGTCCCCCATCAACTGGTGCTCCTCTGCTAGATCATCAACATCCTCTATCAACGTGACTGACTGATACATCTGAGTGTCCACTAAGACAGATGAAGTGGATCTCTGATGGATCTCCTCAAGAGACTCATCTAATCTAAACTCTGATTCTTGAAGGGTTGTCTGTGTGCTCCTCAAGAATCCTCGAGTGCTCTCCCACTCCTGAGTGAGTCGGTCTACCTCCAACTCCTACCCCCTCAAGGCCCTATGATACAACTCACTAATCCCTAGTAGGTAGTCCCTATCTGTCAATAACTGCTGGTAGTGAGTCCTCATCATAGACACTCTCTCCCGAAGAGTATGAAAATCATCCATGGAAAATCCTCCATCTCAGCTACCCTGTGCCACTGATGCTCCCCAACAATAATCTGCCATCACTGCATGCATGTCACCAATACGTCTAGTGGCTGCCCTGATCATAGCCTCACTCACTCTCAACTATGTTGCTAAGCGGTGTGACTCCTGATCATGGTCATACTGAGGTGCCATCTCAGACCCCTCATTGCTAGTGTCAGTCCTGCTAGTGCCAACTCTAGAATCCCCAAAAATACCCTCTGCATAAGATGATGTGCTGAACTGTCCACTGTCTACTTGTGTCGCTGGGTACTCCTATATGCCACTGCATCCCACCACTAGGTGCCATCTCCCCCTGACTCACACTGTATCCTGTATGAGCAGATGTATCCTCTTGTGCACTCAACCTGCTACTATCATCTGCGCCTGGATCCCATATAGATGTATCCAGACCCGTGCTATGGTCATCCTAACTGCTAAAGAGTGCATCCTCATCCATGCAATATGATCCTGGAAGTAAGTGCTCCATCCACCTGTCAGCCTCTGCAATCTGCTCAACCAATGGAGTCTCCAATAGCTGTGACTCCATCTCCTCTAGTTGACCTGTATGTGTGAGGTCAACTACCTGTACGTCCTGTACCTCCTCCTGGATTTGTGGGTCTACCTGTCCATGGTGTGCATCCCTCACACTAGGCTCATCCATCATACCTGACATGCCACTGATCTCCTCATGTGACATGGCTATCATGGATGTCTGAACAGGTGACAGATGTGTCACGGCCCCCATAGGAAGCCGGTCATCTGTAGGTGAAAACACGTGTGGCTCCTCACTAGTGTCACTACTCTGTTGAGACGTAAAGACATCAAGGGTATGTGATATGTCTGCTGAGACACTAGTGCTATTTTCTTTCCAACTCTATTCAATCTAAACTCTAAACCATTTGGAGTTGGAATGGTGGCATAAGTTAAGTCCATCTGTATATTACCACCTAAATCTGCAGCTGTTTTCCTATTTAGCAACATACCCCAAGTATCCGGCGCATCAATTACAACAATGTCCATCTCAATCATGATATATGGGAACGCAGCTAAGTATACTTGTAATCCCTTAATCAAACCATGCACCGCTATGGTTCTGCTATCCATAGCACAAATGTTATGATAAGGCCTAGATATTCTTAAGTTCAACTGTTCCATTACTTTCTTAGTCATAACATTTGAAGTAGCTCCTGAATCTAACATACAATTATGAAGAATAAAATCGTTCACGAGCAAGGACAGGTAGAAAGGTCTATTCTTTTCATTCCCCCTATCCATATTTTGTAGAATAACCGGTGCATCCTGATAAGTTCTGGATGGTGGAGGGTCAACACTTTTCTGAGAAGGACAATCTATGGCTCTGAGTAGCTTCTCCCTCTGAGAAGGAATCTTCATTAATTCTGACACTGGTAACAACATTTTTGCATTACTTAACCATCCTCCTAAGTCAATATTTAAATCTGAGCTTGCATACACATCTGACTTAGGGGGGTTTTGAACTACCTTGGGGAAGTTTGCTTGGTTGTTACTTTGATTTTTATTTCCATTCCTTTGGTAGGTAATGCCTCTAAACTTAGCCATTTCAGCTACTTGTCGTGGAGTAGGTTTAGGACCAAACATTTTTGTCACCTTATCCACCACAACATCACTCATGCAATTTACATTTCTCGCCCCCTCATTATGTTCATCTGAATCCATCCAATCATACATGCCATCACTATACTTATGACCAAACATATTAACTTGTTCATTCGAAGATCCATAAGGTCCCGTCTCATCATCAAGGTGAAGGAAGACTTGGCATGTTGATTCATCATGGAATTGCTCACAAGGTCTGCAATAATGAACAGCCTGGTGGTCAACCCAATTAGTTAATTCAAATGGATTTGGTGGTCTTTGATCTTGGGGAGGAGATTTCTTAGGCCATTTATCATTTGGCCTATGTTGGGACCTATTAGCTTGGCCCCTCTCCATGGCTATCAATCTATTCTGCATGGCATTCATCTGACTAACTTGCTCCTTCAATTGATTAGCATGATTGATTTCCATTTGTTTAATCAATTGAGTGAGTTCCTTAATGCCATCACTGGAGGATTTTTGAGTTTCAACACTCTTCTTCTTCTCATCAAAAAGTTGGGAAGAAGACCCTCTAGTAAAACCCGGGATGTTAGACTTCCTAGCATCCTGCATGTTCTTATCAATTTTGATAGTCGTGGCTTGTGTTGTTTTCAAATCCTGAGGGTCCTTATCTCTCAAGGCATACCTCATTTCTCCCTCAAAAGCCTCCATATAATATATCAAGACTGCGGCATCTGAGGGTTTAATGTCATCATGAAGGCTCCTCACTAAACTGTTGAACTTAGCATTGAATTCTTCCACAGTTTCATTCTCTTTCTTATGGCTAGAAGTGAGGGCTGCTAACTGAAACCTATGTTCCTTCTGATCACCCCATCTTTTTCTAAATTCATCCAAAATTGAATCAAGGGTGTTGAACTTAGCTGGATCAAAATCTGTAAACCATTCAGCAGCATCACCTTCTAGTGAATACACAAATAGGGTCATTTTTACATCTTCTTCATCATGACCTCTACAATATCTTTCCACACACATCCGGAAGTTCAAGATGTGGGACTTTGCATTGATTGCATTGTTTCCCTGAAAAGTAGGCAACTTGTCTATGGCTTTCTCAGGGACTTGGTGTGGGGCACCTTGGATGGCTGCAAAATTCAAAGGCCTCAAAAAGATACTCATGGTTGCGTCAGTATTATTAGTGGGATTATTAACGGTTTGTTGATTATTAGTTTGGAACAAGAATTGGATATCAGGGAGTGTTTCTTCTCCAAGACTTTCAAGTAGCCTCCTAGAGGCAAGGCGACTTATCCTTCTCCTATAAACCTTCTCAGGTTCAGGAAAAGAGTAAATCAAACCTTGTGCAATGCTCCTAGTAATATACCTGACAGATTTGTTCAATGGAGTCGCCACTTGGAAAAGAAACACACGCAATCAACCAATGCAAGTTCAAAGACTTTTAGGGACTAAAGTGTATTATTGCTTAGTTCTAAAAGGATAAGTTAAGTCGTTTTGAACAAGGTGTAGCTCACCCTCTACAGAGGCACCCACCAGTAAGCCATCCCTGCTATCACTGCACCCTTTGCCCAGGCATCTCCATCCACCTCACTCATTTACATGACTTGGATTTAATCTCTTCCGAAAACATCCCTTTTCCAGTGGACACTAGCCTAATAGGACACCCTGACCCTTCCTCCAAACTTGCATTGCAGATTTGTATAATGTCTTTGAGCACTTGACTGGGGTAGAAGGGGTTTTGTGCACATGTTTAATAATATTGATGATTAGATGTGATTGACATTGCTATGATCCCTGTGACTTATGAGCCCATGGAGGGCATATATGTTGATGTGCACGATCATGCCCGACGGACAGGTACCACATTAGACAGGTACACATGGGGAGATGATTAGTTTGGACCTCCAAGGGGCTGGAAAGCCCACCAAATGGATGTTGAGACCCCAGCAGGGGGCAGAGACAGGACAAAGTGTTTGCACTAGGGAAGAGCAGAACATCCCACCAGAGGCAGCTGAGCAAACTTGTACCTAGGGGGTTGTGCCCTCTTCATTGGAACATTGGCCTTGGAAGGCCCAGGACGTCACCCAGGAGGCTCATGACGTCATCCAGCTTTATGGACGTTTTGGGAGACAGTCATGGCAGTTTGGCATGTGTGGCAGGTTGGAGAAGACCAAGGAGGACTAACATTTTGCTCCAGGAGGCTGCATTTGCCCTAGAAAGGGCTAACGTCACCCTAGAAGGGGCATGACATCTTACTTTTGCTTGATTAGGGTTTTAACTAATGACAATTTAATGTGAAACAGTATTATTGTGTATTTTGGCCTTGTCGGCCTTTTGATGACCTAAAATTTAATTAAGGTCATTAGTACGGTATATATTGAGGGTTTTCACTCTCATTTTTTCATCATCTTTCACTCACTCATTAGTGAGGTCTAAAATTGGTGCCCTATTCTAGGGTTTTGGCTGAAATTGTGAGGCACACTTGTTGAAGGAGACTATTTTTGGATTATTTTGGCATTTCTTCTTGGTGGAAGGTTTACACCTAGGGTTTGGCTACTTGAATGAATGGTTTATGTAAGTGAATTTCTGTAACACTTCTTGATTGAATGGTTATAGTATTATTTACTTGCATTTGTTATTATAATTTGTTGCATTAAAACCCTAGGTGACAAGCACATGCTAAGGTCCTTGTCTGATGTCCCTACCAAGTTAAGAGCTATTTTGATTTGCTGAAGTAAGATAGAGCCTTGCCATAGCAACACTCTATCTCTACTCTTCTAGCTAGTCGTTTTTTCCTTGTCATTGAGCTAAGAAGGAGGAAAACACATCAAGGCCTAGGGTTTCTACACCTTGATGAGTCGTTTTCCCCTAGGGTTTGTTTGATGAAGCCTTGCCTTAGCAACACTTCACCTTCTAACTCTCTTGTCTTTAGCCCTATAACTTCTTGCTTAAGCTAGTCGTTTTCATCTTGCCAACAAGTTAAAGGAGGAGAAAGCACTAAGGCCTAGGGTTTCTACACCTTAGTGAGCCTTTCTCCCCTAGGGTTTCATTATTGAGGCCTTGCTATAGTAACACCTCAACATCCAACCCTCTTGTCTTTAGTTTTATCATCATCATTTAGTCCTTCAACCTTTGCAGCCTCTTGTGACTCCATTTGCCCTAGTAGTGCACTGGTCTAAGACCTCTTGTATTGAGTAACCTGATCACAAACAACTTTCTAGCCTTTGAACAATCTTTAACTCTTACTAACCCTAGCCTAGACTAATCTTACTAACCCTATTGTTGTCGTCACCTTTTATGCTATAAACACCTTTATGCAGCATTCGTTTTACTTTTAAAGCAATTGAATGATTGGTTAAGGCATCATTTCTAAAGTGTTGATTTTGTTACATTGATTGTCACTCATCATTAGAGTTTCTTTAGCATTTATTGTGAAGTGATATTGTAATCACTATTATTGTACAAACATTGATTTACTTCGTCAATATCATTGCTCAATTACTTATTATCAGAAAGTCATTGATTACATGAAGTACTAACCAGCAAGTAAGCTTGCACATGTATAGTTTCTTTGTTGCTTTGTCTCGGGCAGGTACACTTCTTGGTTACTACTTTCGGTTATCTTTTATCTTTATTGGCTATTAAGCCGGACTTTCTGATCATGTGGTGACTTGTGAGGGGGAATATTATCACTTGCCCCTTTTTAAGCCTTTTGCCTTCTCAATACACCAGGTCACCGGGGACGTCTCCCTTGGGCCTTACCTCCCTAAACAAAAAGAGTTATCCCATTGAGGTGACAGTGGTGGATAGTCTCGGTTTCGCCAGTTTGACCTGCTTCCAGCTGTCTTTAACCTTGACAACAAATTGTGCGATAACAGGGTTTGCTACCTTTGAGGGATCTTCCTCATAAAAGGGTGAACTTCTTTATATGTTGGGTTTCTTCATTTTATCGTGATGTACTTTTTGGATTGAATTCTTCTTAAGAAAAGTTGTTGGGTTTTCTCCCAAGGTTGTGTTTCCCAGGATAAACTCTTGTGCCTACTGTGCATGGCTATCTTCCTATGATTCTATTGTTTCCGCTGCAGTTTATTTTGGTTGAGATTTTCAGTGTGTAATTATTGTATGATAACAATGGCATAAAATTCTGTTTGAAATCATAAGGAGATAATTATCAGATATGGAAATTGAAAATTCAACATGAAGAAGAAGGATTCAAAAACATGGTTATTCAAAACTTGAAGAAATCTGATCCAAATTCAAGTGAGACAGCTATGTATCAGTTTGCATAAAACTTGAAAAAGTTTAAAAAATGGTGGCAGATTGGGCAAAAGAAAAATCCCAAAATGCTCAAAAAGAGTTGAGAGCAGTGTTGCAGGAAGCTTCCCCCCCCCACGCTTCGAAGCCCCGAAGCTCGATCCGAGCGGGTGCGTGTAGGAAGCTTCGTCAGAAGCGTGCTTCGGAACAAATTTGGACGCTTCCTAGTCTTTTGGGAGCTCCATGCTTCAAAGCGCTCTTCAAAATTTTGAAGCGCACTTCATGAGCGCTTCCGTACGCTTCCAAGGACGCTTCCTGAGCGCTTCCGTATACTTCCTATGTTAAATTTATAAGCAACTGCAAGAGCCGTTCTCCTGGAGGATGGCTAAGACCCTAGACGAGATCTAGGGCCCCCAGTGCACTCCTGGGGTACTTGTTCTGGGACCAAACAGTCAGTGCCATGGCAAAAGACCCTTGTGAGGGTCCCCAGTATACGACTGGAGTTCTTGGTGAAGAACCAAGCAGTAAAGACCCCTGAGAGGGCCCCCAGTATACGACTAGGGTTCTTGGTCTAGGACCAAGCAGTTAAAGCCCCTAGATAAGCCTACGGCCCCTGGAAATGTCCAGGGTACCCATGCATATGACATGGGTTGATCCTTGGTCTTTGACCTTGGTGGATAAGACCCCAGAAAAAGTTTTGGGGCTACTTGATCCTCTATCAAGTATTTTGATGGTACATGACCTTCCTTGAAGAAGGACATAACCACATGAGGGATAAGTCCCATATGCAGTGATGATAAAGTAATAGGCTTAGTCACCTGGTTCGTGTTCGTGTTCGAATTCGCCAACAATGAAATTCGATAAAAATTCGCCAAGTTACAAACCTCCAATAAAATTCGCCATTAAATTCGAATATATATATATATATAACTGATATAAAATAATTATAACTATATAACTCACATTTTTATATATAATATAATAAAAAATAATAAATATATTAATAAGTTTAATAAAAATTAATTTTAAATATATAACTCACATTTTTATATATAATATAATAAAAAATACAAATATATTAATATTAAGTTTAATAAGTTTATATATATGTATATATTAATATTAAGTTTAATAAATATAAAATAAGATATATAATTTTATAAATAAAATATATATATAACTTTATCATAACAAACAACATAACAAATATGACATGAAAATAAAGTAAAACTAAAACTAAACTATGATATAAAATTAATCTATCCAAGGTCATAAGCCGTAATAAATTTATCATGTCCGTAGATTGTCCAATGTGGATAAGCCGTAATTCTCTTGACCCAACCCGACACGATTCATAGTGATCGTGTCCATTGGCGAATACGCAACCAGACCAACGCATTCTTGGAAGTTAGCTACCATTCCGAGATACACGAGTGCATAGAGGCATCTCGGCAATGGAAACCATTCCAGCCCTAAAGAACACCTGTAATCAAATTTCTGAAGGAAACCATACATTGCAAAGACATAGAACATTCACAGGCATATCTGTAAGCAACGATTATTAGAAACACAGTATAAATTAATTAACTAATGATGGCTCTGTTGAACGACGAACTAAATCAGCCGAATTTGATCGAATTTGTGTGGCTGCTCATCAAATGCGACGAATTTCGAATTTGAAGGATCAAATTCGGCGAATGCGGTGACTAAGGTAATAGGTTCACCATGTTGAATGAAGGAATGAGTATTGCCACCTAGTCAACCCTCTCTTACCCTTGCATGTGTTGGTTTGGGGTTTTGTTGTTTTTGTTCAAGGCTTAAAGTAAAGTTAAATTTAAAATGTTAATTATAACATGTTTAAATTTAATTTAAACATGTTATTTTTAATTTATATTTATTTTAATTTAACCTTTTCTTTTAATCCCTTGCCCTAGCCTAAAACTATAAATTAAAACCCCCCCCTCATTTCACTTACCTTTAATTTTTCATTGCTTCCAAGAGTGAGCACTGATCTCTCTCCTATCTGCGGCCCTCCTTGGTGATCTCTTGCTGCGGCCTCCTTGTTGTGTGGAGCTTCCTTGCTGCGGCTTATTTTTTTAATGCAGGGTTTGAGTGAAGTGTGGCAGCAGCTTCCCTCTAGGGCTGACAGAGTACAGCTTTTTTGTTTTTGGCTGTGATAAACTCACTATGGAGGGTGCGGCTCCTTCTCCCATCTGCTGTGGCTTAGTTATTGGCTACGACCTCTCCATCCTTGCTGTTGATGAGTGCGGCCCCCTTATCTTCTCTGCTGTGCTTACTGTGTGTGATGCGAGCCTCCTCAAATCTGCTGTCGTGTGGGCTTTTAGGCTGCGGCCTTTTCTTCTCTGTTGTGGGCTGAAAGTTGGGGTTGCAGCCCTCTCCTTTCTGGTGTATGATTAGCCTTTAGACAGCGGCCTTCTTTTATCTGTTATGGTGAGTTTGTAGGGTGCCGTCCCTCCACCTTATCTATGCTGAGGTAAACCTATAGGTTTAGTCCTCCTCTCCTACTGTCATGAGGGTTTACTCACAGTCCTTCTGTGTAGTGTCTTGAATTTTGAGGGTTTGTCTTGTGAAGACCTTGTTGGTTTTATTTTCTTTGGTGGCAAGAAAATTCCTTCATCTATTGGTAAAGAGATCCAACCTATAAGGTGGATCTATGAACTGAACCTTTGTCTGAGCATACTAAAATGGTTCTACATCTCCTATGGTTTTTGTGCTTTTTTCAGAGGTAAGGTTGCTATACCAGGTAAGTTACTTACTCATTTTTAGATCTGGATTTTGTCTTAACTTCAGCACTGTTAGATCTATTTAGATTTATGCATAAAATATTAGATCTGAAGCTACACCTTGAGTTTACTGTTTATGATCAGAACTGAGTAATATTTGTGTACAGCTCTATAGATTCTCTTTACTGTTTACCTTATCTAATCACTGTTAAATCAGTGGAGCTTTTGTTTATTAGATCTGAGTTTTGTTAAGTTTATTGCTGTCTCTCTTTAGATCTCTTAGATCTGAATGCTAGTTGATGTGTTCTAAGTCTGTTGATCTTTAGATCTAGTTGTTTCTATTACTGAAAGTAAAAAGATACTACTGTTTTACATTTTACCCTAATTCTAACATCCTAGGATGCTTTCGTACGCTTCCTAGGACGCTTCCCAGGCACTTCCTAGGAAGCTTCCCAGGTTCGGTATGTTTTGCAATTCACCAAACCAATTTATCACATTATCAAGTTTGCACATTCAAATCGACCAATCATTTAGAAGGTGTATGAGCAAATGGATAGCATGCTAGATTAAAGACATTGTTGAGCTTAGAGATGTAAACCTCTATAATCATATTTGTGTAGAGGTGGAAAAAGTGGGAAATGTTAAATATTCCACTACATGCCTTAGCATATGTGCTAACATCTAAATACTATCATGTATCATGGCTTTCATCACCAACAACTAGTGGTGGGTCCAAGAAAAGACCACACCAAGATCAAAAGGTTCAAGCTGGTTATATGAAAGCAGTAGAAAAATTGATCCCGGATGAGGAGTGTGACAACGTAATTAGCAACTAGCTCAGTTTAAACTTTATTGTTTTGGACCTTTCGGTCTTCATACTTCAATGTAGAGGGTCTATTTTGTAAACATAACTAATTGGTCATGACTCATGTTATTGTTGACAGTTGTTGGATATCTAAATTCATTTCATAAGTTAATGGTCTACTTTCTATTATATCAATATGGCTTAAAAATTTGTATGTTGGTTTGTAAGTTTGTAATTGCTGGAATCTAGATGGTTGATGCTCGAATGATTAATCATTGATGTATTATGGATTCCATTTCAATCTATATTGATGTACAAATATGCATGTTTTCATATATTCTGCAGCTAATTTGTCTTTCTGCATGTTTTTTGAATATAAACGCAATATATATACAAATATATATATATATATATATATATATATATAACAGACGCTTCGCTTCCGAGGATTTTTGGAAAATGATGCTTCCCATGCTCCCACTTCATGCAACGTTGCTTGAGAGAGACTAGGGAACAAATCAGGATACTGTTTGATAGGAATAAAGTAGGTATTTTCACAGAAAAAGAAAGTATTAAACTGAAAGAGTAAAAAGAAGTTGCTGGAATAAGAAGAAGCAGAGTGGAGATTGAAAAGAAGGGCTATTTGCTTGGAAAGAGGGGATGAAAATGCAAAAATCTTCCAAAATTATTCAAGACGTAGAAAGAATATAGATACTACATGGGAAAAAAAGGAAGAAGGAAGGATCAAAGGTTAGAACTTTCTTGGAAATTGTCGACAAAGGAGTTAATCATTTCAAAGGTCAATTTCAATAACTTCCTAGATCTAACATTGCAGAGATTCAAAAGTGTCTTATTTCTTTCTTTAGAAGCTAAGAAATCAATGAAGGAACATAAAGCAATCCTACATTCTTTCAAAAAAGCAAAGAGTATAGGTCCAGATGGATGGGAAATAGAATTTTATCTGGGTTTCTATGACTTTTTCGAAGAGGAATTGTTAAGAGTAATTGAAGAATACAGAATTTCAGGGAAAGTATTGGGTGCTCTAAATGCAATATTCATAGATTCGATTCCAAAGAAATATGAACCAAGAAATTTTGACGATTACAAGCCCATCTCTCTGTGCAATTCAGTGTACAAAATAATCACAAATATACTGGCTAACAAACTTAAAGGCATTTTCTTTGATTTCATTTTGGAAAATCAAATTGGTTTCTTGATCAATTGGCAAATTCACAAGGCGGTGGGAGCAGCATAGGAAGGTGTACATTCAATTAAAGTTAAAAAATTTCTTGCAAACGCGATGAAATTAGACTTGGCCAAAACTTATGACAAAGTCAATTGGCTATATCTCATATTAATATTGATGACAAAGTCAATTGGCTATATCTCATATTAATATTGATTCAAGTAGGGATGAGAGTTTGAGTGGTTAACTGGGTAATGGGATGTCTATCATTGGCTTCATTTGTAGTATTGATGAATGGTTCAGCGTCCAAGGTTTTCTATGCTACAAGGAGTCTAAGGCAGGGGTGTACAACATCCCCCTTTCTTTTCCTATTGGATGCTGAAAGGTTAAGTAGGATGGTAACAACTTGCAAAAGGGAACGTTCTATCAAGGGCATCAAAATGAGGAATTCCCTAACTCTGTCTTACTTATTATTTATAGATGATATCATTTTGTTTGGAATAGGATCAGTGAGGGAAGCTGCAAAGTATAAAGAAATTATGGATCTATATTGCAAAGCTACAGAAAGTAAGAGGAAATTATGGATCTATATTGCAAAGCTACAAGGATGGAGGTGAACATCCACAAGTCCTCAATTTTATTTAATGGACTTGGGGAAGAACTAGAAAGACAGTGTGTTGATATACTGTCCTTTACTTTGATGCCTTTTCAAAATGGGCTAAAATATCTTGAGTTTTACCTCGAACTTAATGAATACAGATTTAAAGATTGGTATTGGCTTTTTGAAAAAATTGAAGGGAGGGTAACAAAGTGGTGTTACACATGGTTACCAAGGGGTGGTAGTGAAATCAGTGTTGGATGGCATTCTTGTGTTAACTTTTGGGGTTACACCAAAAGTGTTTATACCATGCTTGGAGTTCTTCATGAGATTTGGGGTACATGATGTATGTTCAGCCATTGGGTGGTCTGAGATGGAATGGCAGATTAGATATAGTCTTTGATGGATTTGCATAGTTGAGATAGCCTGCTTAATGGATGATCAACCTCAAATGGTTGTTGGCTTTGTTATCCCAGATATCTAGGGATAACTAGGAGATCATGTCTGGAGGCCCACATGGTCCTAGACATGGAGTACCGAGAGCGGGATTGACTTGAGCATGGCCCTGGAGGGCCCATCTTTCTTTTTCTCGACCAGATTTTGTCCTGTCAGCAGTAGCAGCTTCCATCACCTCCAGCCTGGGCCTGCATCGGAGAGGACTCTTGCTCCATGAGGTAATTGGTCCGAGGTATCATGGTATGTGTCATATTTGATTGTTATGACCTTCTTATATATGCATTA
>CBVK0100240049.1:0-13672 GCA_900067695.1 Picea abies | reverse complement strand
TATCAAGCCCGAAACCTGTCAAGGGTATCAAAAGCAAGTGTTCTGGAAGACAACTAAGGACCTCAAACAGATTCAAGAACCACGAAGCTATGTGGAAAATGTGATCAACGGAATCCCAAGACAAGCCCTCTATATGTGTTCCCAACTACGCCTGGTCCGGATTTGGAGGGTTTATCTTCGCTACCTTTCTGTATGCGACCTCATGTTTAGCCCCTGTGTTAGAGGGGGGTCCCGGATAACTTTCACGATACTGGACTTTTAACACTCCCTAGCACAGACTCCTATGTTTTTTTTTGTAGCCTTGAAGAGTTTCCTTTCCAATCATAAATCAAGGTTCTAACCTAGACTAGTTGATGAACCCTACAAACATAAAGTCTAATTGATTTTAATTAATCGTTAATTTTAGTGGATGTCTTAAGTCAAAAGGAATGAAAAATGAAACCAGTGATGTTTTTTAGAGACGAAAGAGAAAAGCATATAATTAAACTGGAAACAAATTACTTCTTAACAAATTCAACTTTGCACATTCAAAGTCTTTAACCAACTTTTCAAAACTTTTTTTTTTCTAAGATATTTTAACAGAAAACTTAAAACAAGCTTTCACTCGACTACGAGCTACTTATTGTCCTAAGTCAACAGCTAAGAACTTATGAAAGCAATCTTTTTCCTGATGATTAATGCAAACAACCAACTACTTAACCAAACCAAGTAATAAAAGATTTGTTTTATTGTTTAATGCTTAAAAAGAAAAAAAGGAAAAATGACGACAAGTAAAGACCAAGAAATGGTTGTTGGCCTAAGTGCAGATCGCAAAGAGTTACTGAGAATAACACACAAGTTATTTGACGTAGACTCTCAAAGTTGTCTAAAAACCCTATTACAGAAAAATAGAGGAAAATATTTAATGAAAAAGAAAGCTATGATGTAATCAAACCTAATCTATAGACGGCTATGACAGAGACCCAGACTAGATCAAGAAAATCCCTAAGAGGTGTGACTCTTGACAGGGAAGAGGATGATTTCCTCTTCTAAAAAAATAAATTCTCAACAGGTACAGTACTGACATTTCAACAGCCAGCGTATGTATGTGGGTTGTGCAAGGTCAGGGCGTGTGTGCACACGTGTAGGCCTATTACAGGCCACATGCACCTCTACAACTGCTCAAAATATTGAAAAAAAAACAATCAAGCACTGGCAGGGAACACTGGTACTAAGAACCAGAATCCCTTGAAGACACAGAAACTTACTTTGACAAAAAAATATGCAAGGAAACTTTGTTAAAACCAAGATAATCTAAGGTTATAACTAGGCTACAGACTGCAACAATAGAGACCAGAATTAGTTTTAGAAAACCCCTGAGAAGGATCACTTCTGACAAGGAAGAGGATGACTGCCTCTCTTAAAAATAAAAAAAAATTGAACTCAAACATGCAGCTAACACTTCATCAGCCAGTGTATCCACGCAGGTTGTATGAAGATAGGGCATGTATATACGTGTACAGGCCTTGTACAGGCCACGTATACCTCTATGACTTCCCAAAAAAGAAAAATCAATCAAGAAAAGAAAGTAGGGAGTACTGGTATGGAAGACCAGAATTCCTACTAGCTCAGACTCTTGCAGAAACTCAGAAAAAAGGTAATGAAACCAATTAAAAACGCCCAAAAAGTATCCCCAAAAACCCTAGATATTTCCCCAGTATGGTCGCCAATTTTGTTGTGGGTAGAAAATCCCCCTATGGGCTAGCATTAAGGGTTTTGTAATGCATGCAAAAATGACCTAAAGTCTCCTACTTCTTACCATCATCCCAATCATAAAAAACATTATTCATATGTAAATATAAGGTTAAAAATATGAAGTTATTGTACCTTAGTTTTTGTGTTTGATGTCGATCCTTTAACGTTCAGTCACTCCTTGACTGCAAATATCCTCCCAAAGCTGACCTGCATTCATAAACAGACAAACAAAGAGCTCTAAACATGCATATGATCTATGAACTAATGGGTTAGAGATTCTATCAAAATATAATCAATATTAAACATTAAAAACCTCATATGGCGGGACGGGAAAAGTACTTCTTTTATTAATCTCATAAGAGTAACTTACAATAGTGAGATCAACCATTGTTCCTCGAATCTAGTCCTGGGGTCCTCTTCAACTGTGCTCCAACTGCTTTTGTATATGCTTCTCTTCACACAATTGTTGCAAAAGGTTGGGGCAAAGGGAATGCAAAATTGGGTAGAGTTTCTTTACAATTATTTTCCTCTTTCAAATGGGACCCCTACTCCTTCTTTTATAGGCAAGAAAGGGATAGGTATTTGGTTTAATGACCAGATGTAGGAAGTCAAACAGTTTTAGGAAACCTACCCGAAAATTTGTATTTCATCTACAACTTTCTATTTTTCATACTTTTGTAGGTATACGCGGGCTGTAGTGGGTCAGCTAGCGTATACACACGTGTAGTAGTGGAGCAGGGAACGTGTGCCTTCAAAGAGGGTGTTTTTAAGAAGATTTGTTCAGTAGTTGCTTGGAAAAAATGGAAAATGAAATGGCTTGATGCCAGGTATGCATGTCTGGTGAAAATTAGGGTTATAACAATATGCACTAAAAACACACTAAAAACCCTCAATTAAATTGTCAACCCGGGGTAAGTAAACTTAGAGTTGTAGCAATATATATGCCAAGGCAGAAAGGCTAGAGGTAGTATAGTCTAACTAATGAAAGGGGATATCTAAGGGTTAATCTATTCAAGCAAAGACTATTAATAATCAAACCCTACTAAGAAACTCAAACTATGTACCCTAAGTAACCTTTGTACAAAGGATCGATGGATAGTCCTAAGAAAGAAATTGAAAACCCTACATAAATAAAACTAACTTAATCATGACAATAAGAAAAAGCAAACTATCTACCTAATAAGCAATAACAGCAGCAAACTACTTTAATTAACCTATTCAAATTCAATAAGCAACTATCCTATGAAACAAAATAAATAGACAAACAACTACCCTATCAAAGCAAAATAGACAGGCAAGCAACTACCCTATTAAAGCAAGTAAACAAGCAAGCAAACAACTAACTAACCTATGATAGCTTCTACAGCAAGTAAACTAATCAAGATTATTCAATAAAAAACTAATAAAGCTAAGAGGCAAGTGAACTCTATTCTTAAATTAAATTTCACAATAACTTCTGATTTACAAAAGGAAATCTCAATCTATGAAATGGAAAGAATTATGACAATGAAAGTAACTAACAACTATTCTTTAATATATGATAAGCAAACTATTCCTCAATCTACCAAAGCAAGAAGACTATCTAATCTAAAAGCAAGGAAACTATCCTCTAATCTATGAAAGCAAGAAAACTCAAATATAATGTTGATGGTTATGTGAATGTCTCCGGTGTCTTATAATATCACGATGGCATTTTACAATTAATGATAATTCAAGAGGGATAAACTCGATATTGACTCCGATAGAAAAGTGAAAAGTGTGAATTAGGCAATCTAGTGAGAACTTAGCCATTATAGAAACAACATCACTATCTTGCATATCCATGTGATTATTCAATCATGCATTAATCATCAACAATATAAAGACACTATTCTAGTAAATTCAATTGCATTCTATACTAGTTAAGAAAAATCATACTACTTAGATTCATAACTGGAAACTAAACTCAATAATCAACTGTGAATTAAAATTGCAACCTAAATCTAGAAAAGAAAATTGCATGAAATAAACTAAACTAATTCTATTTTAATAATTCGAATTGCAAAAAGAGGAAATACTCATAAAATAGAAATTCAATACTATTTCAGCATATGACAACAAGGCAAATGAGAAAACGAAATGACAATTTAAATAAGCAAAGCTAAATAGAAATTAGATAGACAAACTAGAATTGAAAACTGAAAACTAATAACTATCCATCCACCGAAGCCCTGTCAAAGAAATCATGAATTGAAAACTTTGTTTTAAACTCTGTTTTTATCATCTATTTCAGCATAAAGAAAACGGAATTATCATCTAATTATACACAAGGCTAGTATCTAAGATTTCAATCTTATTTCTTATCAACTAACAAATCATTTCATATTAACAAGAGCCTCCATAATAACCTGCAAAATTGAACTTAACTAATTAAATTATAAACGGAAATTTATAAAGTAAAGAAGCATAATAAAAACTCATATACATGAAATGAATAAAATGAAAACTACAGTATTCAGTGCACAAGCAAACTAATTGGATATTCACCCAGACTGTTGGTGGGCCCCCCAACAAGTCATGGCTACTCTTAAAAGGCGAACCACCAGCTCAACAACACGAATTCAACATTAAAATCCAAAACGCAGTCTTTACACAGTTTTTAGCAAAATGTATGTGAAAAATAACAAAACAGAGTTGAACTGTCTATTTTCTCTCTAATAGTCTACTTTACAATTTTCCAACCACTGAGGTGGTATTTAGATATTTTACAGACTGAGAGGTTGACCATTCGAAGGGTCGACCTTCCCTAAAAATAGCAAATCGTATTTAATATGCCCTAACTGTCGGTGGCTTCTAGAAATAAGGTGAGTCAATAATCGCCCAGCATAACAACCCAAATCGAGTTGTTTACCCGATGAGGATGTTTGGGTTTCAACAAGCTTCCTATATTTTTGTTCTAGTAAAGAAATGGTTTGTGCAGGAGGGTTTGGAGTCCTTGGAGAGTGGGGCTTGTATGGATAAATAGTCCTTGGACCAAGTGTCTCTTTTCCAGTCTTAATTTTCAAGTGAGAATTTGCAAATTGATAAATGAATTCATCCCAAGTTTGCCCCTGTTTTTCTAATTCGGCTAAAACAAGGATTTTGATCAGGCCATGGTGAAAGAGACTATTGTGTGGGTTGGTTACATTCTTCCTCACTTGAGAGGATATCTTCTCCAAGCTCTTTAGAAAGTAGAAGGGAAAATCCAATGGTTTATTAAACTGAAATTGGGCTAACAATCGAAAGTGACAAGCATTAAATGTAGAATATCTACCTTCACATGTGATTAACTTGGTGATGACTATGAGAGGGTTGATCAACTCCTCTTTTATCCACTCCTTGGAATATCCTTTATCTCTTGAGATGTTCAAAAATTATGGCTTAAAAACCTTGTTATAGCTTGATCGCAGCAGCTAGTGGTTTTTAAACCATCTATCTCCCACTTTTGGAAGCTTCGTGGTTGTGGCTATGGATTCCTCTAAGACCCCAAAGGTGAGATTCCCCACGTTCATTTTCTTCCCATCAAAATCGAGATAAAATTGCATTGATATTCCATCGTCGTGGCCCTGCAAGTGGGATAAAAATAGCCCTCATCCTGTGCACAAAAATACCTCCCTGCACTATGCAAACTCAGGAATGGTGACGAGGTCTGCATAGGAAGAGGGATCATACCTTTTGGGCATCATGATGATGTCAAGGAATGGTCAGAAGGCAAAATTCATCAAGAAAGGGTCTGATCAGGCCAAGGGATGACGCGATTTGAATAGAGACCGATCGCAATTTGAACAGAGGAACAAATAAACATAGGTTGAGTGTGTTTTAAAGCAGGGGAAAATGCAAATGGTAGAGGTGGATTGGAATAATAGGATAACCCGAACCCATTTTTGAATGCGCCTAGGGTGGAATTAGTTGCACATGTGCGCTCACAAGTTTCCATGTGTGAGAAAATTCAAATTTGAAGGCTCGTTTTTGGGGGAAATCTTAATGTTGTGAAGTTAGATCAATGTCCAAGTCTTTTGACTTGGAAATTTGATCATGGAAATGTATAAGGTTTGCACCTTCAATATTGATTTCCCTAAACCAATTCAATTAAATTTCATTGATTCCTGGTTACCTTAAATTGTGGATAGTTACTGGTGTGTATATTCATATGGCACTTTGTTCAGTACCTCATATGACACCTCTGTGTTAAATACATTTTTACCTTCTGTAATGGATAGCTTATGATGCAGACCCCCTATACCTCCTGAGGGCTGCGCGACCTCCCGGTCAGGATCTTCTGGCTCGGGGCCGAAATGGATCATTTGGTTTCGAGCTGGAACCTCCCTCTTCAAATCCACAGGTCCTTCTATGTGTTCGCCTACGTGACCAAGTGTTAGGCTCATGCTCTCCACTCCTCATGACTGTGGGAATGACCATGAACTTGGCCAAAAAGGCACGTTGTGTTTCATGACACCGGGCTTTCCAATACGATGATTCCTTGGCTCCTCCAAGTCCCAAAACTCCGATGAGGGATAGCGGAGGTTAGCTCTTCCCTTTTCCCAACTCACATGACCACACACCCATGACCACGAGCTTTACCATGAAAGAACGTCATGGTTCACAGTATCGAAACCTGCGATACAAGGTGCCTGACCCCTCCAAGTCATGAATGTCGAAATCTCGATGACAAGAGATCTACGGCTCATATCTCTCTTGGATCAATGGCTATGCTTATTTTGGTGTTTCGTGTTTCATGACTTCATGTCTTATGGAGTTCTCCACTCCTCTTCTCTGTCATCGAAACCACAAAATATCCCCTCACAATAGATCAATGGCTCTAGGCCCTCGAAGATCTGACGGCTCCGATCTTTTCGAGGTTCCATCAGTCAAGAGTCCCACACTGTTGACCCTTGTACTCCCGATTGCTGAAATGTTGAAATCTTGAAGCGCTTGATCAATGGCTCACAATTCCCTCCAGATCTACAGTCAAATCTCTTCCCCATCACTAACCTCCTTGCAACTCCACTTTATCCAATGGCTTGTGGGGTCTCGCGTTCCTCTTCCTGAGTTTTCACTCGCTTCAAACTCAGAAGACTTTCTAAGTCTTCGAAGGCTAGGCCTTTGCTTCTTCTGGGGAATGGGTTCCTGGATCTCGATAACACTTTCTAACGTGTTGTTCCTCCTGAGATTTGTCTGGCTTAGACTTCGATTTCTCACGCAATCCCTGTGTCTGAGGGATTTCGATAACTCAAATCCATGGTATTTCTCATAGAGAAATTCCTCCTGATTTCCTTGCGTTCCTCTCTGGCTCAATGCACACCTTATAGAGCTTCAAATGAAGAGAAACAATTGAAACTGAAAACTAACAGTCATAGTTCCGTTCTCCTCTGTGGAGATTCATTCACTTGTTCATGAAAACAAAAATAACAATAAATTGCAAATAACATTCACACACACACATTTGGATCAATTTTTCCTTCTGTTATCTTCCCTAGTGCCAAAAGAGCTACCAGAACATATTTTGATTACAATGGCTTTGGAAGCTTGGGGCTTCTGCTAAATTTCCTACTCTAAAATTCATCATATGCTATCTTATTCCAGTCGCACTTCAAATTC
This sequence comes from Picea abies, assembly GCA_900067695.1. Lineage (NCBI taxonomy): Eukaryota > Viridiplantae > Streptophyta > Pinopsida > Pinales > Pinaceae > Picea > Picea abies. Next base: position 6,322 of record CBVK0100240049.1, on the reverse strand, counting down.
ATAGTGGAAACTCCTGCTCCGCTTGTGATTTTCAAAATGTGCCTCAAAGGGTAAAATTTGGCACTAGTTTAAGTGTGCCTCCAAAGGTAAATTTCGGCACTGAGTTAAGGCAGATTTCAAAATCGACTGCAGCTGTCAACATTGAATTTCTGGAAGAACTCTCACGTGTTGAGTGGTCCTGCCTCTGTGCGCTTTCCAATGATGCTCCTGCATCATACTCCCCTTGAAAAAAATTCATGGACTCTTGTCCATGAGCTCCTCTACTGATTTTCCCTACTTCTCGATGGTAGCTTCATTTTCCCAACTGGCATATTTGATTGGGTGTCCCTTCCATTTGACCAAATACTCAAAATAAGTCTTCCTCCTGGTCTTCTTGCCAATCCTCTTATCAACAATTTTCTCCATCTACATCTTTTCTACCACGGGCATCTGTTTCTCCCACTGAATCTTTCCTTGAGCTTCTGACCCTTCTATGTCATATTTCTTGTACAGATACAGGTCTGAAACATTGAATATGGGAAAAATGCCCACAACATCTGGCAGCTCAATCTCATAGGTGTTTGCATCAAACTTCCTCAAGATATTACAGGGTCCTATCTTTTTCATCTTCAACTTGTTGTATGTTCCCCCAGGGAACCTTTCCTTCCTGAGATGTGCTAAAACCTGATATCCTACTTCAAATTGAAATTCCTTGTGATGTTGATCAGCTCTATGCTTATATTTCTGATTAGAAATCTCCAACTGTCCTTTGATCTGGCTATGGAGTCGCTCCATCTCCGTAGCAAAATCCTCTGCTCCAGCGCTCCTAATCGCACCCTGTTCCAAGTCTCTCAACTCAAACACTCCCCTGGGTTGCATTCCATAGAGTATTTGGAATGGACTCCTTCCATTACTCATGTTTGGTGAGTCATTGTATGTAAATTCTACTTGTGGCAGAATCTGATCCCACTGGTTATGATGTTCAGTAACTAGACTCCTTAATAAATTCCCCAAACTTCTATTTACCACTTCAGTCTTCCCATCTGTCTAAGGGTGATAAGCTGAGTTGAAGGACAAATTCATCCCCATCTTCTTCCACAGCGTCTCCAAAATTGACCAACAAATTTTGTGTCTCTGTCTGATACAATGCTCCTAGGTAGGCCATGAAGTTTCACAACTTCTTTGAAAAACAGATTTGCAACATGCGTTTCATCACTGGTCTTCTAGCATGGGATGAAATGTGCCATCTTTGAAAATCTATCCACCACCAAAAATATGGAATCGAATCCTCTTTGTGTTCTTGGCAATCCCAACACAAAATCCATGCTTATTTCATCCCAAGGCCTCTCTGGTATTGGCAATGGTTGATACAACCCAGTGTTCTGTCTTTTCCCCTTAGTATGTTGGCAGATTCTACATCTGTTCACAAACTTTATCACTTTTGTTCTCATACCTGGCCAATAGTATGAGTTTCTCAACTGTGCAAATTTTTTATCATGTCCGAAATGTCCAGCCAATCCTTCGTTGTGCTTTTCCTTCAGAAGATTATCCCTTATTGAGCATTTTGGTATGCACAATTGAAGTCCTCTAAACAATAGTCCTTCCTGAATCATGTATTATTTCCACTGACTTCTATCTCTCAACACAGGATTATCGCATGCCTCATATGCCTCCTTGAAATCTACATCATCATGATACATGTCCTTAATGTGTTCAAACCCCAAGGTCTTCACCTGGAATTCCTGCATGATCAAACATCTCCTTCTTAATGCATTAGCAACCTTGTTAGCATTCCCAGCAATATGTTTTATGAAAAAAGTAAAATTTTGCATCAATTCAACCTATTTTGCATGCCTCAGATTCAGTTTTTCCTGTCTGGTTATGAATTGTAAATCTTGGTTATCACTATACAATACAAACTCTTGTGGGACAAGATAATGCCTCAATTTCTTCAAAGCTTGAATTATGGCATAAAACTCCTTGTCATATGTGGATTATTTCTTCTTAGTCCCATTCATATTCTCACTGAAATAGGCAACAGGTCTATTATCCTTACTCAAAACTACTCCTATTGCAATTTCACTCACATCACATCTCACCTAAAATGTCTTTTCAAAATTCGGCAAGACCAGAATTGGTCATTATGTTATCTTCTCCTTTAGCATATTGAAGCTCCTTTCGACCTCCTCTATCCATTTAAAAGACTTGTGTTGCTTCTTTACTGTATCCATCACGAGTGCACAAATCCCACTGAAGTCTCTAATGAACTTCCTATAGAAGCTCACTAATCCGTGGACGTTCCTTACCTCAAACATGCTTCTTGGTGATGGCCAGTCTCTGATCGCTTTCACCTTCTCTAGATCCATCTTCAGTTCATTCGAAGAGATCATGAAACCCAAATAAATGAGTTTTGTCTTCATAAAAGAGGACTTATTCAAATTGATCAGCAACTTCTCTTGTTGTAGCCTCCTCATTACTAGTGTTAGGTTCCTCAAATGCTCCTCTTTAGTCCTGCTAAAGATCGATATATCGTCCAGATATACAACCATGAACTTTCCAATGAAATCTTTTAGAATTTCATTCATCAACCTCATAAAAGTACTCAGGGAATTTGTTAAGCTAAATGGCATAACCAACCACTCGTATAGACCTTCGTTTGTCTTAAAGGATGTTTTCCATTCATCACCTTCTGTCATTCTAATATGGTGATATCCACTTTTCAGATCTATCTTAGAAAATAAATTTGCTCCACTTAAGCAATCCATTAAATCCTCCATTCTTGGTAAAGGAAATATGTACCTGATGGTGATCTTGTTGATGGCTCTCAAGTCTATGCACATTCTCCATCCTCCATATTTCTTTGGGCTCAACATAGTCGGTACTGTGCATGGACTCAAGATCTCTCTGACCAAACCTTTTTCTAGCAACTCTTAGACTTGGTCCTTCACTTCTTCATTCTCTCGAGGTGTCAATATGTATGCTGCTTTGTTTGGCAGAATTTCTCCTGGTATCAAGTCGATATCATGATTGATACTCCTGATGGGCGGAAATGATTTTGGCAACTCATCCACCACTATATGAACAAAATTATCCAGCAGCTCTTGAACTTCTTCAGGCAAATCATCCATTGATGTACTTGTAAGGATGACTTTGGGCTTCCTCACCATAGCGAACTGCATCTCCTAGTCTTCCTTGACTTCTTTCAGGAGTTCCTTCCCACTCATGAGAAGTATGATTGTGTTGGCTTCCTCCTTTACTCTCTTCTCCTCTATTAGCAGCAACATATGCGTCCTACCATTCTTTTCTAATGTATATGTGTTTTTCCTCCCATCATGAGTGACATTTCTGTCAAACTGCCATGGTCTTCCCAATAGAATATGGCATACATCCATGGTAATTACATCACATAGGATTTAATCTTTATATCCTCCTATTTTAATTTCAACCAAGCATTGTTTAGTGATCATTACCCGATGTCCTTTTTGTAGCCATGAGACTTTGTATGGTTTTGGATGTCCAGTTGTCTTTAGCTCTAATTTCTCCACCATATTTGTGGATACTAGGTTGTCAGTACTCCCATTGTCAATGATCACTTTGCATACTTTATCCATAGTCTTGCAAGCTGTCCTAAAGAGACTATTTCTCTGCACTGGATTTTCAATTTCTGCCTCTGGTTTCAAGAGAACTTTTCTCAACATTAGGTATTCTCCATCCTCTATTCCCTCTGCTTCAACATTTCTTCACTGGGCTTCTGAAATGTGAGATTATCCTCCTTCCTTCTTCTTCTTGGGGCATTCCCAAGACATGTGTCCTGTCTTTCCACAAGCATAACATCTTACTCCTCCTCTGCCTCTTCCTCTAAAAGAGTTTCTTCCAAAAACCTATCTTTCTCAAGAATTTCCTCCTTGTTCTGAGTGATTGTGTGGTTTCTCAGCCTCATCCTTAGACTGATCTGCTTTGTCACGGTTAAATCCCTTGCTTTTGCTTGGGACTGAGCCTTTACCTCTTCCTCGATGGTTCTGTTTTCTGGCCATCTTCTCCTCTGCCTTCAGCGCAAACTGATAAGAATCCTCCATAGTTCTGACTAACATCATATTGATCTTGTCCTGGATCTCATATCTCAAGCCATTTATATATTTGGTGAATTTCTCTTCATCTCTCTCTCTCGTTGTCCAATTCTGATGTTCAGCCGGTAGAACTCCTCGGTGTACTCCTTAATTGTCATCCCTTTCTGTCTCAGGTTATGCATTTTCCTAAATAGATTTATCTGATAATATTTGGCTATGAACTTAGCCTTCAGCTTGGCTATCATTCTATCCCAACTCTTTATCCTCTGTTTGCCTTTGCTTCTTCTCTCAGCCTGTAGTTCATCCCACCATAGCGTTGCATGTCCTTTTAACCTGGTGACTGTCTGCTTCACCTTCTTCTCCTCATCGACGTCTTCATAATCAAAGTGTTTTTCCATGGATCTTATCCAATCCAACATTTCTTTAGCATATAGGTTTCCCTCATACATGAGAACCTCTATCTCAGCTCTACCTCCCAATATGGAAATTGTTTTCAACAAACGTTCCTCTACATCGTCTTCTCCTACAACTTCTTCAACTTCAACCTCTTCACTTTTTGCTTCACTGACATCTCCAACGTCAGGTGCTCTTCTCTGTGTTTCTTCCATTGTTTCCAATATGGCACGAAGTTCTTGCATCTCCCTCTCTACAGTACGGTTGGCTAAAGGTGCCTCTCATCTCCTTAGCGGCATTGTGTTGACTGTCTATCACACACAAAGTACAACTCTGATTTCTCTCTCTATTCCTCTTTCTTTCACCTGAAGTCTACAGATGAAGAAATTATGCTCTAATACCACCTAATGCTGACCCCCTATCCCTCCTGATGGCTGTGCGACCTCTCGGTCAGGATCTTCTGGCTCGAGGCTTAAATGGCTCTTCTGGTTCCAAGTTGGAACCTCCCTCATAAAATCCACAGGTCCTTCTCTATGTTTGCCTGCGTGACCAAGCGCTAGGCTCACACTCTTTACTCCTCGTGATCGTGGGCATGACCATGGACTTGACCCAAAAGGCAACCCACGTTTCGCGACCCCGGGCTTTCCAATATGACGATTCCTTGGCTCCTCCAAATCCTAAAACTCCAATGAGGGCTAACGGAGGTTAGCTCCTCCCTTTTCCAAAATCATGTGACAACACACCCGTGACCACAAGCTTTACTGTGAAAGTGCATCATGGTTCGCAGTATCGGAACCTGTGATACAAGGCGCCTGACCCCTCAGAGGAACGAATGCCAAAATATCGATGATTGAAGATCTACGACTCAGATCTCTCTTGGATCAACGGCTACGCTTATTTTGGTGTTTCACATTTCACGAATTCACGTCTTACGATGTTGTCCACTCCTCTTCTCGGTTGCCGAAACCATGAAATATCCCCTCACAACAGATCAATGGCTCTAGGCCCTTGAATATCTCACAGTTCCAATCTTTTCAGGATTCCACCAGTTGACAGTCCCACATTGTTGACCCTTGTACTCCCGGTTGTCAAAATGTCAAAATCTTGAGGCACTTGATCAACGGATCACAACGCCCTCCAGATCTATGGTCAGATCTCTTCCCCATCACTAACCTCCTCGCAAATCCACTTGATCCAATGGCTTGCGAGGTCTCGCATTCCTCCTCATGAGCTTTCACTCGCTTCAGACTCAGAAGACTTTCTAAGTCTTCGAAGGCTCGACCTTTGCTTCTTCCGAGGAATGGGTTCCTAGATATCGATAACACTTTCCAACATGTTGTTCCTCCTTAGCTTTGTCTGGTTCAGACTTTGATTTCCCACGCACTCCTTGCATTTGAGGGATTTTGATAACTCAGATCCATGGTATTTCTCATAGAGAAATTCCTCTCGATTTCCTTGCATTCCTCTCTGGCTCGATGCACACCTTGCAGAGCTTCAAATGAAGAGAAAAAATTGAAACTGAAAACTAGCAGTCACAGTTTCATTCTCCTCTGTGGAGATTCATTCAATTGTTCATGAAAACAAAAATAACAGGAAATCACAAATAACATTCACACACATGCATTTGGATCATTTTTTCCTTTTGTTATCTTCCCGAGTGCCAAAATGGCTACCAGAACATATTCTGATTACAATGGCTTTGGAAACTTGGGGCTTTTGCTAACTTGCCTACTCTAAAATTCATCCTATGTTATCTTAGTCTAGTCACACTTCAGAGATGTAGTGGAAACTCCTGCTCCGCTTGCGATTTTCAAAACGTTCCTCAAAGGGTAAAATTTGGCACTAGTTTAAGCGTGCCTCCAAAGGTAAATTTTGGCGCTGAG
>CBVK0100240048.1:0-13672 GCA_900067695.1 Picea abies | reverse complement strand
ACATATATATGTGGTTCACCCAGTGTGGGCTACGTCCACTAGAGAAATTTCCAGGTCATTCCTTTATTATTATCCAACAAATGAAGGGATACAACCAATGCACTTGTTGTAACTTCCTCTTCTTTCTCTCACAGTCTCCTCACTCAGAATACAATATTTTCAATAATACATAGCCTCAATACATTTCCCTCATAAAAGAGGGTTTCCTTCGAGGGAAAAAAACCCTAACATAACTTCTATTGTTAGATCTGTGACCTTATAATGAACGGTCCAGATTTACTATAAAATTACAATATGTATTTACAAGGAAATTTTTCCTTCAGGGGCTTTGCCCCATAACCCACTCCAGGGGACCACTTACCCCAAGACCCCCAATCTAGGGGGATGCCCCCCCTGGTTCAACCCCTCTACACTCCCCCACGTGGAGGAGTGTACATTCTTCCAGGGTGTAAAGTATTCATGGGGTATAAACATGGCTGAAAGAAAATGCCTTTGAATCAGGAAGATAATCAAGATCCAAAACCAAAATTTTGGATAATCATTGTTTTACTCGGAACACCTATTTGAGCCTACTTAATATGACTAATCAGCTACCCTCTCTTACAAAGGGTGTGTCTACAAAAGTAGGATGACCCAGAAGATGAAATTTTTATCACACATACCTTGCTAATTTATATGAATAGCCTTAGACTTTCAAGGTCTGAAATGTCACAAAAAAAAAATTATAGTGAAAATTACGCGATGACTAAATTCAGGATGATTCCAAAACCAAAGCTTGCACGGGCTATATATCTGAAATTATAAACCTTTAGGAGTTGAAATTGTAACCCCAAGTAGCTTGATCCATATGATAAATATGATCCAAGGCGTTCCTCCTGAACATTGTAGAAAATAAGTTATAGCAAAAATTCCAAGGTGTCTCATATGCAGTAGCAAAACCCCAAGACCTTGAGCTCTGATACTAAATATTATGACCCAACGCCCTAAAAATGATAATAAATGAATAAAATTCAGTTCACTTCGAGGGGGAAACCTTCTTTACAATATACAAACTTTAGAACACAATATGATATGAGAGATAAGATGATCCTAATACTAGATCTCCTTGATATGTATATAGGAGACAAAGGGTTACAATAATAATGAAAGGGTGAAAACAAGGGTTCTAGCTGACCTACTAGAAATGTAATAATTCAATATATAAGGAATAATAAGGGTTTTTATACATATCATGTGGTTTTTTCAAGGGCTTAACAAAGTGGGATCCTTAGTATATGCAATTCATCTTGACTAAACAAGAATATTTACCTATATACTTGGATAATGGATAAGTTAATCACCTTAGGAATGTATCATTTTATATCTCATTTTCCCTATGGTATTAAAATCATGACTATGTCACTTTTATCCTAATAAGGTAATGAAGGTATGATACATATTGACTAAAACTACTCTCTCGATTAATGTTTGTCTTTATATGATATCCTAGACATATCTATGCCATTTCTCCTAATCATTATTAAAACTAGGTCGAATGTGATTTACTATCAAATCACTATCGGACATGATCTACAACATCAATATTGAATACGATCACTTGAATTTTTATTATTTTGGACCACTCCTTCGCCATTATGACCACGATCTGACCATTATACTTTTATCTTAATAAAAAGACACACTTCTGAATGGCGTCGCCATTAACATAAGAATAATTTATCAACATTATATTGTTCATCGATCTCTTATGTTCTCATTCACTCTAGCTTATCACTCAACCACCCTATTCACTTATGTTCTCATCTTCTTCTACTTGTTTCCATTACCTTGTTTCGGTACCAAACCCTTACTCTGAGCATCCTTGCTTACACTGCATCAATTTGAATACTTAACTCAAGACCATCATGGGGGTGGATGACCATGAACCTGTATTTCAAATATTCAAAGAAACATAAGAGTATAAACCATGCCAGGAAAAGTTTTAGAAGGCGGGATGGATAAAGTTCTTGGAGAAATTTAGAGGATACCATGAAAAGGTATTCCATGCATTAACACAGAATTTTGATGGGGAATCTGTTTGGCTAGGGAAAATGACAATGCAAGTGACATAGACTACTATAGCATAAGCCACTAGTCTGTCATTACAAGGAGAAAAGTATTTCAATGGTGTGGAAATTGATAAACAACTTTTCCAAAAGTTCTTGGTACTAGAACATTTGAACCCAGATTGGACGAAAGGTATCCCTCACAATTGGTTCAAACAAGAGTATTGGGAAATGCTCATTAACCTACAAAAGTTTCTGACTTGTGAAGGTAGGTATTCTATCACCTTATTATACCATTTGAGATTATTGTTTCATTTTGAGGGTGGTACATGGGTCAATTTTCCATATTTCTTGTGGATGAGCTTAAATAAGAGGGCTAGGGGGGTAAATCGGCTTCTAAGAAACCAGAAACGAGTCCATATCATCACGGTCTAATGAAATTGTTGGTTGTGCATGAATTAAAGAAACAATATAGTAGTTGGAAGAAGTTCTTTACTCAGGACTTTACCATAGAAGAGTCCACCAAGAGCCATACAAAAGATATTTCGAAGTCTTTATGAGAAGATAGGGAAGGGGAATGCAGTAAAGAGTCTACCAAAAAGACAGAGAGTAGTGAAGACAAGAAAAATAAACCAAGTCACGAGGCAGAGGATGTTGGGCCTAGTACTTCAAAGTTTGTTGGTAAATCAGAGCAAAGTAATAAAACAAAACTGAGAGAAACCCCTGAACCTAGAGTTAAGAGAAAAATTAATATCATGAATATTAAAGAATCTAGCACTAAAATGCTTGCCAGAAGTGAGGCAAAGAGGATTAGAGAGAAATAGAGTAATGTAATCAAGCCTGCTTTATCAACAAAACAAATAAAGAGGCAATGATTATTTGAGGATGAGGCTGAAACCCCTGTCACCCAAACCAGAGGAGCACCAGAAGAAAAATCTATTGTTAATGCAGAGCCTACCTACAGGACCACTAGAAGCATGGTTAAACCGGAGAAAAGTCCTTGCCTCCCATTTTTGCAAGAGGAACCAATCAATTTTTTGACTTCACCAAATCCAAAGGACAAGCCTATTCAGGAAAATAATGAAACCGAGGAACTTATTACAAAGACATTGAAAGAATTGGTGGCCAAATGCAAAGATGAGAAGAAGGATAAGAAGCAATATGAGCCCCTTGGTACAATGACTAACATCAAATGATAGTTAGGATAAATAGACTTCATAAACAAAGTGAAATACTGAGACATGATGTTATGGAATATAAAGTCGTTGATTCAAATATCAAGGATGAGAATGGACGACTCAAGGCTCGAAACCAAAAGCTGCGGGACAAGAGGGAAAAGCTTTTGATCAAATTCAAAAAGGTTATTCAAAAAGGTTATTCACTTGGGTAGAAAGTGGAAAGCATAGGATAGAAGGTATATGTTACATATCAGAGTACTAAAAAGATAGCTTAATGAGCTAAAGAACGATGAAACTTCAGGGCTTAACATCTTAGCCCAAGTAGGAGATGCTTAATTCAGTAAAAAATGGAACCAATTTTGAAATTTTGGAGATCATCGTTGCATGAGGACATGCAATGGGTTGGGCATGGGGGAAATGTTGGGTCTCCATTTTTACATTTATAGACACCACATTTTCACCTTCCATATCAACCATTTTTCCTTAAAATCCTGAGTAATCCATCTATTTTTCTCATTTCTATACTCTCTTAACCACTTCTTGGTGTACACGAGGTAAAGAAAATTTAGCTATGGTTTTTATGGTTTATTAATAGTTAGAACAATTATTAATGTGATCTAATCCTTCTAATCACCTTGCCATGGAAATCATATTAAGACATGATCTTAAGGAAACGTCCAAGTCATTCGGTACCAGCGTTCCAAGTAATCAGGTACCAGTACCAGAACATTCCAGAGCCATCTGGTATTGAACTCTACAAACATTCGGTACTTGCACCTGAAAATATGGACTTGATTAATTGAATGGGATATTTTGATAAGTTTGAGGGAATGGTTGGTGAACGATATCCTCCATTTTGAGCATGCAGGATATACCTTCATCCTCATGCACTTCGTGTCATGAGGATGAAATAACTTCAACAAAAAGAACAATGTATTAAACAGATTGAACATCTTTTTAGTTTGGCACATTTATTTATGAATTATATCCAATCTTGATCGTATCAGGTTGATATCCAATCTTGATCGTATCAGGTTGTTTCTCTTATAAAGAGGGCCTATAGGTGACTAAAGTAGGAAGTAATCATATACTATTATGCTATCATATTTTTATTGTGAACACATATTTCCTGTAAACTCATTTGTTGAAGGTTAATATGAATCTGAGTTTGTTGATATTGTGTGCTCCTTAGAATCTATCATTTTGTGAGATTTTAAGCTTCTCTATTGGCATTAGTGTTAGCACTCGACCAAGTTTTGGGGAAACTTTGGTCAGTTTTGGAGGTTTTGGCCCCCTTATGGACTTCAACATGTTGGTCGAAGTAGGATCACCCAAGCGGAGATGAGATCGTGGATCACACCTATTTTGAGGGTTATGTGGACCTAGTAAGGGGTCCTCTAGGTTTTGTAACAAGCTTATGGGATGTCGGCCCATGGGTTTTCCTTGTTCTTAGGACTTATTGTAATATTTTTTAAAGTATAAATAGAGAGGAATGTATTGTAGAAGCAGTAGTTCTCTGTGCGAAGGAATGTATATGGTCAAGGTTTTGTTCTCGACTGTGATTTTGTAGACTGAGCTTAGTGCTTGTGATTCTCAGTGTGGAGCAGGTGCTAAGTGTCATGATAAGAGATTTTGGCTCTATGCATTTGACCTATTTTTGGAAGGTAAAGAAGGAGGACCTAGTGATTAGTGCACAAATCTTCTATCTTGTGCGAAGTTCGACTATGTGGCTTAGTGCACAGGATTGACTAGATGTAAGATTTTGGCGAATGATAAAGAGGCAAAGCGGTTTGTGGACGTAACCTCGCCCATGGGGTGATCCACGTATATCTAGTGTCTCACGGTTTGCTTTATGCGGTGTCATATATGTTGTGTATTTTCTTAGTGATTTGATTATGATGTGTAGTGAATATATATTTTGTTGCTTAAGTACTTCAATTATGTTAAAGGGTAAATGAATGCTAGATTTAACTCATAGTGGTAAGTGCTAAGTGCTCAAGGCGCATAATCACTTGTTGTTACTACGCTTATCTATCTTTTATTATGCTTTGCGGTGTTAATGAGGTTAATAAACTAATGCATGTTCACTTCCTAAGCGTTAACATAATATTCTGTGAAGTTCTCTTATCATAGAATCGTGTTCTAACTTGGTTACAGATGCTTGCATCTTGTAACCCCCCCTGCTTCTACCTTGGGTGAGGCTTCTCCTACTTCGTAGGTGTTACTGAAATGGATGGTAGTTAGGGTTTTGTTGGTGCACTATTAAGCGTTGAACCTTGGGTTTGCCCCTATGCCAACAAATGGTTCCGTTGCTGGAACCTGAAACTCTGATTGCTGGGAACTGAAGTAAAGAAAAATAAAAGCTTTGTGCATAGGTCTACTGCTGAATTGCGAAGCTTTGTGCCAAGAAAGTAAGTTGTTATGAAGAAAAGAGGTAAGATTATAAAAGAGGCAAGCTTTGTGCTTTGGTAAGAGAAAGAGGAGTGAAATTTTTTGTTTTGAAAGCATGAATTTAAGTATGTTTAACAGATTTTTTCCTAGTCTGAAGGCTAGGGCGCAGTTGAAAGAAAGAGTTGATTTGAGTAAATTTAATGGAAATGAAGAAAGATATGTTATCCGTATGCATAGAAAGAGTTTTTGGACTGATAAGTGGATGCAGGAACCTAGAAAGAATTTTTACAGATTGCAGGTCCAACACTATGATCCTAGGGGAAGTGTGCAATACAAAAAAGATTGGGGAACATTTAAGAGAAAAAGAGGATTGACTTTGTGTTATAATTGCAGAAGGCTAGGACATATTGCTAAGGAATGACCTGAGGTAGGCCCTATTTGTCTTTTTTGTAAGGTTGTTGGTCATAAGATTGAGGATTGTCCAAGGATTATTGCTAAAGTTGAAAGGAGGGACATAAGACAAGAAAATTATGAAAAGAGTCAAGATATTAAGGGTATGTTAGAAATTCATAAAGAGAAAATGTCAGAGGAAGTTCAGACTATGTTATTACAATTGGAAGAAATGATGGATGTTCATAAATATGTCAGTTTACCAGAAATCCTGAAAGCAAAATAGCACATAATTGCAAGAATAAAAGACTTCGACATAGACTGTATAATCTTGGATGAAGAAACACAAGTGAATATTATGACAGAAGAAAATTGGGAAGTTTTGGGAAAGCCTACTATGGTACCTTCTTTAGGAAGGATAGGCTTGTTTAAGGGAAAGATGATAACTTTATGTGGAAGAGTTATTGTACCTATTATTGTTCATGGAACACTGATTGAAGAAGAATTTGAATCATTAGGCTTGTTGATGACAACTCCCCTTTCCCACTTTTGTTAGGTAAGACTTGGATTGAGAAGGATTAGATTAGAAGGAAAGCAGAGGAAGAAGCTACAAAAAATAAAAAGCAAGAATTAAGGGATCTCATAGCTAGGAAAATAGACCAACTAAGAGAAGAATGAGAGGATAAGTCAAAGCAACAGAGAAAAGTAACAATGCAGGAGGGACATAAAGCACAAGAATTAGCTATGAAGGTTGAAAGAATGCAAGAAGGCTTGAAGGACCTATCTATCCAAGAGAGAAGTGTGCCCACTCAGAAAGTGTTAAGAAAAGGGATATCAACTTCAGAACCTTTGAGGGTACCTCAACAGTGAGAAGCCCCTATGCTAGGGGAAGATAAGAATAAAAATGGAAAGAGGATTCCATAAATAGTAAAATAAAATCAAATAATAGGAAAGAAGGCAAGGAAGCTCAATAAAAAGAAGGCTAAGTTGGAAAATCTACAAGAAGTTAAGGAAACCAGATGGAAGACTTCGCAGATCGGAACCTCGCAGGTGGCAGGTCCGCAGGGTTTGAACCTCATTGGAACAATAGGTCTGTGCAGATTTGGACTTCTCCCTGGCGGAGTTATATAACCATTGGAGGCACCTCAACCATTACAATGATGATCCAGAATGGTTAGGAAAAACATTTATGGGTTTATAGACTTCTTTTGGACGTTGGTACTGCGCCATAATGACTAGATTTACATTAATGGAAGCATTTAACTCTAGTTCTTGTCCATTGGAAGATCCATCATGCCGCCCTTCTTATTTAACTTGTCGATCATGGCACTGGGACCACATTTTTCTACCCGTGACTGACTGAGATAAGTCAATAAATTTCCAAGTGTTGAACTGTGCTTCCTGTTGTATCTCAAAGTATACCCCGCCTGTCTGTTTGTCTATCTGTTGTCTGTTAAAAACTAGAATGTCAGGCGAACCCAACAACTTTGTGAAGTCTGTTGAGGAATTTGTTAGGAAACTCATGGATGAAAGACCTGTATCTGAAGGTATTCAAGCGTCATCGACTAGGGGACTACAGGCTTCCCCTTCAATCGAACATCTTTTCGCCCGCATCAACCCTATAACTGAACAAAGAAGCAAGCACCACAATGATCTGGCTAACGTGAAGCAGATCACATCGATCATGCCTGAATATATTCCTCCTCTGGCTGGTGTCATTAACCATGATAGTATCCCTCGTCATTGCGAGTACTCTATGTTCATTGCGTACATTCTGAAAGGAATTCACATAGTAAGGAGTTAGTTAGGGAAGATCCCATTGTTGAAGCACAATGACTTCAACTTAGGAGACTGGATGGACTACACTATGCTAGCTCCTCATTGTTATTTAATGAAGAAAACTGGAAGGAAACCTCGCCTCATCCCACAACCATGGATCAAGGAGTTGGCACAGTCAACCATATTAAACGTAATGAATATTTTGCATTTTGGCCGCCACCAGGAGGTTAACGCTTGCGTTAAAGTCCTTATGTCATGCTATCATGGTGGATATCTATGGCTTGATAGAATAATTACTATGGATCTAGCGCTGATCTACCAGATCATAGGTTTAAGTTTGAAGGGTCCTGACCCACAACAGTTCTACCCAGGGAAGACCTCATACTTTTCTTTAGCATATCGCATCAAAGAAGCCTATGGAGAGGTAGAAAAGGGGAAGAAAGGTTACAAGGTAGACTTCATATAGGATGGAGCAGTACGCCTTTCTTTTCAACTCTTAGCTGGAAATCTAGTGAGGAAGAACTGCCCCACACAGGTCATTAGTTTCATGGTGTCTCGTAGGGAAGTGTGTGGAGGGCCTGCAGATGAATTGGGTGAACTACCTCGTCAACAATTTAGAAAAATATCATCGCAAAGCCTAGGACTTAGGATATGAGTTTCACTACAGTTGGTTGATCATCCTGATTGCATTTGTGGCTTGGAAGATGCCTGAAGGAGCTACTTTCCCAGAGATTGAACCTACATAGCCCCTGACCACTCCATTTTCCACCGTGTGGTATACCAATGACATGACGAAGCAGTGAAAGTCTAATCCTATGTGTCACAGATATTATCAGCAATTGAAAGTTGCCATTGAAACATTCCCTCATATGATACCGTGTACCTTGCATTAGTACGGGCCCATTGCGAAGTTCTGTGCTGATCCCCACTTCATTTACATCACTGCGCAAAGAGATGAGCACCAGGAAATATTGCAGTCATATTATAAGCTCACAAATGAAGATATGGAACAGATTATAAAAGATTGGCCAAAATAATTTCTTGTACTTGTCGCCGACGTAGATTTATCTAATACTGATACTATAGGAAACTCGATGGTCATGCAATATGAACATGTCGGAAAGTCCAGTGGGACGAAGAATAAGAGGGAACGCAAAAATTAGGTTGAAGTCCAAGACATAGAGAGTGACGAAGAGGAAGAAGAAGAAACCTCTAGAGATAGTGGTTCTAGCTCACCAGGAGGAGGAGAAGATGAAGCAGAAGGACAGTGAGGAGGAGATGAAGGAGAAGAAGAGAAAGGAGGAGGAAAAGCTACATTTGACTTAGGAGATAGCACCCCAGCACCTGAAGATCCCCCTATTGTGACAGTGACCCCACAAAAGAGGAAAGTTACTCTAAAGAAACCTCCATCAAGGAAGAAAACGTGTGCCAATAAGCCACAGTTGGAAGTCGCTCTCACTGATGATGACATTAGTCTGGTCCACGGAGCTATGGAGGACACCTCTGAAGACATTTTGCAGAGATACAAAGAGAAACAGGTGGAGTTATATGAAAGTATTGAGAGGGAGTTGAAGGAAGTGCAACATGATGTTCACTTGGTTTGCGCAGTGCCTATTGCGCCTTCCTCATCACACACCACATACTTGGGGGATGAACCAACCCCATAGGGTGAAACAAGGATTTGGATCACCCTCCCCCAGTATAGTGTCAAGTTTCCCACCCCCGCAACACTACAGGTTAGTCCCAACTTGGATGTTGAGGTTAACCTAGTATAGTGTCAAGTTTCCCACCCCCGCAACACTACAGGTTAGTCCCAACTTGGATGTTGAGGTTAACCTTAAAGGAATACCTTCAGAATAGGTCGAAGTATTAGAGGTAGGTTTGGACGCATACAGAAGGCAGCAAAGATAAATGACCACTGAAAGAGAAGACTAGATAAGAAGTTTTACTGATGCAACAAAATCTTGGTTCCAGAGAGCTCAGGAAGAGAAGGAGAAGGCTACAGAAGTCTTGAAAAAGAAGAAAGACAAAGTCCTATTACAGTTATGAGAAGTGCATGATAGTGTAGATGCCTATGAAAGAAAGAAATTAGAGCTTTAGGCAAAGCTTTAGGAGGAAATGAAATATGGTGAAGCCCAACTATAGAAGGAAAAAGAGTAGCTACTCACAAAGCAGGCCGTGGTCAAAGAAGGTGTAAGAAAATTGTGTCGCTATGTGCCAGGCTTAGTACAGGAGGAGAAAGAGCATGTCGAAGATCAAGTAGCGAAGCTCATAGAGACCCTCCAGTAGTTTCATGCTATGATATCTAAACTTGAGTCCTGAATAGTGCCGAGCACCCTACAGGAGGTGCATGAACAGTGGGGCGAGTCCACCAAAAACACAGTAGAAAGTATAAAATGCCTCATCTTAGCATGTAAACAGTTGAGTGATAGAAGTGCCCAGATGTATGAACACCTCGCTGAGGATCTAGAGTTAAAGAAGCAAGAGGTTCAGTTACAGGAGGTGCAACAACAAGAATTTCCATTGCAGGTGCAGATGAAGTTTCTCACATTAGTGGAAAGGATGAAGAGATCCCAGGAGAAGTGCACAGTACAACAATAGATCACTACCCTCTAGGGTAAGGTGATGGAAGTAACACAAAATTTACAACCTGTGCAAGACGAAGATTGCAAGGTGTTCGAGGAGATCGAAGGTCGAGGTTCACAATTAGATCAAGTGGTTGCAGGAGTAGAAAAACACTTGGAAGGGCCTGTTACAGAGAATACAGTCCAGGAGCTCACTGAGCAGGAGGCTCAGGCGAGGCAGCAAGTCATGGAAACTTGAGTTAAGGATGAAGATTTTGAAGAAGCATTGTTCGAACCTGAGTGACTCGGGATGAGTCACAGGTGAGTGTTGGGGGCCTATTGGACCTTGACCAAGATTTGGGGAAACTTTGGTCAGTTTTGGAGGTTTTGGCCCACTTTTGGACTTCGACATGTTGGTCGAAGTAGGAGCGCCAAGGCAGAGTTGAGATCGCAGATCTCACCTATTTTGAGGGTTATGTGGACCCAATAAGGGGTCCTATGGTTTTTTTAATGAGTTTATGGGATGTTGGCCCATGGGTTTTCTCTGTTCTTAGGCCTTATTGTAAGATTTTGTAAAGTATAAATAAAGAGGAATGTATTATAGAAGCAGTAGTTCTGTGTGTGAAGGAATGCATGTGGTCAAGGCTTTGTGCTCGACTCTGATTTTTTATACTGAGATTAGTGCTTTTGATTCTTAGTGTGGAGAAGGTGCCAAGTGTCGTGATAAGAGATTTTGGCTCTAAGCATTTGCCCTATTTTTGGAAGGTAAAGAAGGAGGATCTAGTGCTTAGTGCGCAGATCTCTTGTCTTGTGCGAAGTTTGACTCTATGGCTTACTGCACAGGACTCACGGGATGTAATATTTTGGCAAATAATAAAGAGGCAAATCATTTTTTGGATGTAGCCCCACCCTGGGGTGAACCACGTATATCTAGTGTCTCATGGTTTGCTTTGTGTGGTGTCATTTCTGTTGTGCATTTTCTTAGTGATTTGATTATGATGTGTAGTGAATATATATTTTGTTTGTTAAGTACTTTACTTATGTTAAAGGGTAAATGAATGCTATATTTAACTCACAGTGCTAAGTGCTAAGTGCTCAAGGTGCATAATCACTTTCTGTTACTGCGCTTATCTGTCTTTGATCATACTCTGCAGTGTTAATGAGGTTAATAAACTAATGCATGTTCACTTCCTAAGCATTAACTAAATATTCTGCAAAGTGCTCTTATCGCAGAATCATGTCCCAGCCTGGTTATAGACAACTACGTCCTGTAACCCCCTACTTCTACCTCGAGTGAGACTTCACCTTCTTCACAAGTGTTTATGAAATGGTCGATAGTCGGGGTTTTGTTGGTGCATTGTTAAGCATTGAACCCTATGTCTGCCCCTGTTCCAACAATCAGCAAGGGCTCACCAGTCCAACTTGGTGAGATTATTGTATATTATAGTGTAGTGTTTATTCATGTACTCGTTTATTGTGATCCAATACTAATCTGTGATTGTCTTGTACCCTCTTGTTATTCATTCGACACCTGGTATTATATTTGCTAATTCGATTTGTTGTTTGATTTAAATATAGTATAGATGTTAAGTGTGAGCAAGGTGTGAATTTTTTTATGCTATCGTGATTGTGATGAGTTTGGTGCACTGGAACCATAGGCATTTAATTTAGCATCTTTTTCAGTGATTGGTAGACTTGAAATGGTTGTAGATATTTTTGAAGTGTGATTTCCTATTGAATATGTGTTCTCAGGAAAGAAATCATTATTTTAGAATTTATTTTGAATTGTAAAGTGTGTTAATACAGGAGAAGATCAAGAATCCATATTTTGTATTACAGGAGCCAACAGATGGAAAGTCTCAATGAGACGTCTTCTCCATGTGTATAAATGAAGTGATTTCCAAGAATTGTTAGATTGTGAGATTGTATCAAATTTCCTTTTGTGCTGCATTAAATGATTTTGAAAGAACGTGTGAGGAATCATATAGGGATTGCTTGAGAATTAACATTCAAGTGTGTCATTATAGGAACAAGACAAGATCCCATCTTTTGTTTTCCTAAGCTAGTAAATGGAAAACCTTGTTTTCTGTACTAATTGATTGTTGAAGTAGAAAAGTCTTTGGAGTGCATTTCAATATTGAAAAGTGTGTGGAGTATATACTAGTAATATTTAGTTACATAGTGATTAGGACATCCACATTTTGATATATTTTCTGTTGGATTTCATACTAAGGATTGTGATTAGAGTTTAGATAAAACATAGTGTATATATGAAATGATTTAATTTCTACTATACTCACTAGACATAGTTAAAGTACATGTTTCTGGCACATATGGTGTAACAAATCTGTTGATTACTAATCTTGGTTGACATATTAATGATTGGCTATATATTATACATATAATTTCACCAACACTCCAGTAGTTTCCACACCTTCGGTCATGAGTACAAAGTTTCTTTTGAAGGGGGAGGGAATGTTAGGATCCGATCCTAATCCCTCTTCATGGGTCATTAGTTAGAAGGATATGATTTCTATGTAACAAAGGCCGACATTAATTAATAAGACCTAATAAATAAATGAGAATAAATCAATGTAAGAAGACCTAATAGAAGATTTCGCTTCTAGAAAGATCTTCCTCTAGAAATTTCCTTATAAGGTAGAATTAGTATAAATAAGAGTAGGAGGCATTGGATTTTTTATTAGAGATTATTGTAATAGAGATCTTCTTTGTTGGAGGTTTCCCCCTCGGAGAGGCAAGTGAAAATTTATATCTCTAATAAAGGTGCGCTTTCTGGTGTTGTTATGGTATCATTCTAGCTATAATCTTATTGTTTCGTTACTGCTTGCTAAATATTTTTGTTCCACATATTATTATTTATCTGGTATATTGTAGTTACAATTATAGCAGATAATCATTCCTCTTCCTATGTTGAATCCTCCTCTTCCTATGTCATTGTATCCCCTTAGAGTATTATATTGTGATACCCCTCTTTCTGATTTGTCCTCCCCTTGAACTTTGTATGCATCTATGGTGCGTTCTTGTTATCAGACAAGTCGGTAGGTGCAGACACTAATATATCTCCCTAGATACACCTGGATCTAGAAAAAAATAGGATAGGACACGACTCTTTCCCTAAGTTGTAACCATTGAATCTACTAATAAGAAGGAATGAGTGACATACATTTATATCGCTTCCTTAGGTCTCTATTGTTCCCGCTTCGCTCCAGTACTCTCGTGAAGTCAATTCCAAGACAAAAAAAACCAACCAAAGTGAAGATAGAAAAGTATATTCAATGTCAACCTATGCATATGATCAAGGAAT
>CBVK0100240047.1:0-13672 GCA_900067695.1 Picea abies | reverse complement strand
GCTCTTCCGATCTCACAGATCGATATAGTGCTGCAGGGGTTTGTTGTAGGTGGAGACATCTGGCATCTGACCCTCGAATGTGGTTACGTGTGGAAAAGTCATGCAATGCTTTGTCTGAGTCAGGTGTCTTTTCAACAGTTGAAGACGCAGTCATTGCGGCAAGGTTGCCAAATCATATTTACCTCTTTCCGTTGTCTTTACATGTGAAGCAAAGATTTGAAACTTGAAAGAAGCAAAAACTGACAGAGATGGGTACAAGAAGGGAAGGATAAAAGTAGCTAAATAATCCAATCTATAGAGTGTAGAAGAAGAGGAAGGGTAAATTAATTATGTTGACTTGAAAGTTGGTCAAATTAAAAGACCTATTCAAATCTTAAACAAAAAGTGGTTAGTAGATGTGACTGGTAGTTGTCAGTGGGTGTCAATTTTTCAGTATGTAATTATTTCTGTATATGAATCTGTCTTTTCGCCTGACCCACCTCTCTGTCCCATTTTCAGGCCAGGAGATACTATATTAATTTCTACAGGAGTAGTTCATATTGCCTGTAATATTCAAATAATCAAGCCTGTTTGCCTGGTATGTGGTGGTCTGGCTATTTATCAAGCTCTTGAAAGTGAATGGATATTGTTGGTGACATAGACATCTGGATATCTTACCCTCAGGTTGGTGGAGGTTCATCACCAGATGAAACTGTGCTTGTTTGTCCCCGGGGCTTTGATAGGTATGCTTGTTGAAATTCTCATGCTGCTTCTTCAATAGATAAGTGCCTTGTTTGTTTATTCTTTTACCGTTTCAATACCTATGGATTACCAAGGGCAAACAAAATAGGATATATTAATATATAAAAAATACAATATGTGAATGCATGTGCAAGGCATCGTCTTTGCAAATTGTGAATGCATGGACAAAACATCTCCAATTTCTCTCTGAATAAAACATACAACAAAATACACAACAGCAATGAAACAGGAAAATATCTGGCCAACAGTTAAAGAACTCTGTTTTACAGTTATAACTTACAAGACACCAAGGGAGATCCATCCTTATCAACCTCTAAAAAATATCTCAAAATTTGCTCAAGGATATCAACTGTTGAAGAATGTGCTAGAAGGGCTTCTTCTGCATAAGTTTGGATAGTGTTTTGTTCTGTTGAAGATAAATGGCTATGTGAACCCCTCTTGCAAATGGATGGTTTTTTGGTAACATCTCCTGAGTTGACCATTCCAAAGTAGAATCTGACCTACACTGTGTTGAATCTCAAGGTTAAAACAATTATACCTAACGAATTTTCTGTGTTTTAAAATTTATGTTTTTTAGCAGGCAGTTTTAAGCATAGATGAAATAACTGTAGTCGACAATTAATCGGCTAGGGTCCTGAAAAGATTAAATTGGCAATAACTGGGAAATCATTCGGAAAAATCAGCAAGCATTACAAAAAAAAATTCATTTTTTTCTGCTTTTAAAAAAATATAAATCAACTGCGACATCAAATAATCACATTGCTACATATATGAAAAAAACACTGATATATAAGATGTATAAAATGCTAAATGATATATGAAAGTCGATACTGAATACTGATAGTTGTTCAGTCAAGGACACAAAACTGAATAATCTATACAAAATGACGTCCAATAAATACAAAATGTATCTCATCATGATCAGTCATATACAAAGATCAATCTAGCAGCTAGTTATTGATTCACTCTTCCCCTTTTACGTTAAAAGGTAAGGGATTGTCTGCCACTAGAAGGCCTGCAGCATCAGTCTAATGTCCACTGGTGGATACTCGAGTATGAATCTGTGCATAGGCTGGTGATGAAGCTGCCTCATAAGCCTCCTCAGTGCTTATGTCCTCTGGATGGACCAGCTCTTTCCCCCAAACGGGGGTGGGTCATCCAAATCCTTCCTTTCCTCATGCACATGCTCGACCTCCTTGTCCTCTACCTCTAATCATGAAGGTACCTCCTCCATAATAGGCCTCTCAGACTCCACCCTTCAGTCAGTCAAGGTTTCATAGTTTTCTAAGGAATGGCGTCCACGTCAGGGGGGTACTCAATCTACTTCACTCAGTAGGAGATTGTAGTGGACATAAACCAAATCGTCTCGTTGTTGATTCTCTAACTTGTAAGAGGGTTATAATAAATTTAGCGAGTCTTGACTCTTGAGGGTCATCAATTATAAAAATTGTTGTTGCTAACCTATTGCGTTTCTTTGTGTGTAATTTTTCAAGTACACTAATTGTGTTCACAACCGGAAGCGCAATACATCTGGCCAAGCACTTGAATGAAATTTTTTTGGTAAATTTGGTGCTTTTCCACCATAATTTTTCTACCAGACATACACAACAAATAAGAAAAAAAGACAAAAGACTTAAATTACATTTCAATCCTTTAAAACCCAAACAAAAGTGACAAAACAATTAAAAGACGTAACTAAAATTCAAATTTAAAATTGGTTACTTGGCATTAAAGTATTCCTTTCTTGGACAATGATGTCAAAGCCAAATAGTGGAGTGGTGTTCCTATATAGTGCCATCACTCTGTAAATTATTATGGGGTCATTTTCAAGGGGACCATACTTTGAAGACATTTGTGGAACCCTTGCCTAACCTTGACATTGAAATCAAAACTACATGGATAATAAAGGTGGGTTGAGGACAACTACTGCTGCATGAATGGGATGATAATAAGTTGTTCACCTGCAATGATATGTAAAATAGGTCATGTCCTCCATTCAATCCTCCTTTGTCCATAGTTTGCAAGACTACAAGTGTGTCATCAGAGGACTCTTCCTTTCTTTCAACTAATCCTAAAATTTCCTTGTTTTTCTTTCCCTGTGACGGAATCTTTGTAAACTCCAAGAAAGGGATAGAGATATGGGATTTGGAAAAGTAAGCATTCAAATCAATGTTGATATCATCAAAAGTCGCTTTCGACATGTTTGAAATACCATTTGAAGTCTTGGTTGGCTGAGTTGGTTGCTCCCTTTATAAGATCACTCAGGGTTGTGGATCTTGAGCCTTTTGAGGTTGTTGACTAGGAGTACTTGGCTGGGTTGGAGGGTCTTGGGGTTGAGGTTGAACTTGTTTACCCCTTTGTTGATAAGTGGCCTAGTCCTTCTCTTGGATTCTCCTTTTTATCTCTTCATGAGTGGGTTTAGGGGCTAGGGCTCTGGAAATAGTGGCTTGGTCCTTTTCCTTTTCCTTTGCCTCTTTAATTTGTTCATTAGGAGAATTGGAGACAATATTAATCTCATCACAAAAATCACCCACATAGTTGATAGAGTTTATTGGCCCATCATTGTAAGTCTCACTTGCTAATCTAGCAGCTTGTTGGGCAAACAAATAGGGCTCTTGTTTATGTGGCAAATCACAAGGGTTACACCATGGCAAAGGTTCTTCTTTTACCACACTGTCTGCCTCTAATGGGTTGGGAACCTTTTGTTCTTGATCATGCTGAGGTTGTTTAGGTCTGTCCAGACCGCCTTGCCCTCTAGGTTGAATTCCATTTTGCTGGGCTTGCCTTTCTAAGTGGATTATCTTGTTTTGCATAGCTTGATTTTGCTGTTGGAGGGTTTCTGTTTGTTTAGCACAATTTGCTTTCATCCTCTTAATAGCATCAAGCTAGAAAGGTCAACATCCCATTCTCAGAACTAGTAATGCTGACAATGTTCTTCTTAGGCTCACTCTGTTGAAATATTGTAGCTCGGACAGGTGTTCTTGCTTAGGGGAGGTGTCACACAAGCAAGAGACACTAGAAATAATGTTTCTCCAAGTCATTTAAATTTTTCCTAAGTTTAACCTAGGAAAATGTGATTAATTAATTTGATTAATGATCATTTAAAAATTTCCTAAGTTGGAACTTAGGAAATGTCAATTATTAATTAATATTAGTTAACTTTCTGTGAGAAGCTTCTTTGATCTTATCCAAAAGTCAAAGTGAGTTTCAGATTAGATTGTAGCCATTGATTTGACATGTTGGGGATTTAATCTCCACTATTGAATCAACTAGCCAGAGATTTATAAGCAGAGGGGGTGGCTTGAGGAGATACATCGACTCATTGAGTGAGTGTGACACTGAGGGTTCAGATGCAAGTCGAAGGTGTGACTAGGGAGATTCGTTTGGGTGTGTTTCAACAGCAAGAGGGAGATAGGAAAGGACTCAGCCTTTCATCTTCCAAATCAGCGTGAGCACCAACAAGGGTAGGGCTGCAACTTGGTTGATTGCTGGGCCGAGAGGCCGTGATCTAGCAGGGCTGTAACGTAGAAACCGAGCCAGCTGTGTATGCAGGTTGAATCGTGGAGATAGGGCCGAGTTGAAGCCGCATTACACTGGAGGAAAGGAAGGCAAGGCCGCTTCCTTTCAGCATCAATTCGAGACTGTAGGAGGGGGCCCCGAGTACCCACAACCATACATTCAGCCATCCGATTCGCTGGTAGCAGGGCTGTGTAAGGCTGTAGCTGTTGAGGCCGAATCTCAGGAGCCTAGGGCTCTAAACTCAGACTGGAATTTTCTGTGGAGCATGTGCCAGGTTAGGGCCACGATTTATATGTAAAATTTGCACTTTTAGGAGTTTTGCTGAAGCTGATAATAAAACCCTCGTTTGCTGGTTTTCCCCGAAGTTGGGGTTTCCAGGGTAATTTTGCTGTGTTGAAATTGTGTGAATGGTTTCTTTAATTTCCGCTGTGCACTGCAAGGTTATTTTGTTCAGTAATATTTCTGTTTCATATATCAGATTTAGAATTTGTTGTTGTTCTTGTTTTGGGTATAAAATTCTATTGGAATCAGAAATTAGTTTGCTGGGCATAAAGAAAAATAACATGGTATCAGAGCTTTGCCTTTGAGAAAGAAGCCAAGGGGTTACACAGGAATTTTCAGCCAGCAGTATTCTTCAAATCTAGGAGGTTGTGACAACAGAGTTTCGGAGATATGTCAATCTTAGGTATCAGATATGAAGATAGGTTAGATGGGGCATCTAACTTTGGCATCTAGAAGGAGCGTATATTGTTGTCATTAGAGGAGTATGGGCTCAAGGAATTTGCAGAGAAGACTATTGCAGTTCCAACTGATGCACAACAAGCTGAAGCTGACAAAAAGAATGATACCAAGGCAAAGCGTATTTTCTTGGATGGGGTCAAGGACCATATTGTCCCTCACCTCTCGGGATTGGATACAACTGGGAAGATGTGGGAAGCCATCATTAAACTGTACCAGAATTCAAACCTCAACATAAAGATGGTTTTGAAGGAGAAACTTCGAAATACCAAAATGGGAAAGGGGGAAAGTGTATCCTCCTTCCTCACCAAACTCAGACAAGTAAATGATGAATTGGCAGCTGCTGGAGAAACTGTGGATGGCACTAAACTTGTGAGGATAGCCTTGAATGGCTTTTCCAAGTCATGGGATGTCTTTGTGAGAGACATTGTTGCCAGGGAACACACTCTTGACTGGGATTGATTGTGGGATGACTTCATGCAAGAGGAATTGAGGCTAGCATCTCTCAGTAGTAGCAACAATCATCACAAGGGTGAGGAAGAAGAGAATATTGCTCTTGCAGGAAAGGGCGAAGCTAAAACCAAGAAAGGCTCAAGTAGCGGGCAGACCTCCAAGGGAGAGAAGAAACGTGACATGAGCAAAGTTAAATGTTTTGCTTGTCACAAACCAGGACACTGCCAGTCAATTTCCTAACAAGAAGAAGGATAAGAAGTCTCAGACAATAGCTTTAGTAGACATTGACAAGTTTTCTTCCAAATTTGATGAGGATTTCTCACTCATCGCTTACCTCTTTAGCTTAGGCACACATGCAACAAGAGTGTGGTATATTAATAGTGGTGCGTCATATCATATGACAGGAGTTAGAAAACACTTCTCCAGTTTCAGAGGAGGAGATGTCTTTCGATATAGAAATGGGGAATAAGTCCAAATGTACTCCAGTAGGACGAGGGACAATCACCTTTCAGAGGGATTAAGGAAAGACATTTAGTTTTACAGATGTGTTGTTCTTACCGGGGATGACAAAGAACTTGATATTAGTTTTAGCGCTTCGGGACAATGTGTATGATGTTGCATTTAGAGGACTGAAAATCTACATTCAGCCCAAGGGATCCAAGAAGGCCAAGATGATAGGGATCGGGTCACGCAAGTTATACAGGTTGCAGTTTGAGTCACCTTAGGCATTGATCAACAACAATAAGGATATGGGAGAGTTGTGGCATAGAAGGATGGCTCACTTACACAATGGGGCACTCAACGTGCTCAAGGAGATAGTGACTAGCCTTCTAGAGTTGAGCATCGAGCACAGTGAAGTGTGTAAGGGGTGTGCCTTGGGAAAGTATGCAAAGAATTTTTTTCCAAGTAGTGACAGTAGATCGAAGGGCATATTGGATTCAGTGCATTCAGAGGTATGCGGGCCTATGTCTTTAGCATCCTTGATAGGATGTGAGTACTTTGTCACGTTTGTTAGAATATAATGGATGTGCTTGTTTAATCATAGACAATATCACTATTGTCACCCAACCATAGGCCGAAGCCACCCCCGAGCACCTTAACCTTGACAGAGAATCATTTCAGAAGCAAACCCTAGGCTATATAGCCAAACAAGATAACGCACCTCTCTCCAAGGATAGTGCACCAAGCAAGAATAACAAAAGCTAATCAGAAAGTCCAAACCCAGAGAAGACCGAAACTATAGACTGGTGGCAACAGCTTCTCTAGAAGTTGCGCACAAAACTGCCCTACTGCAGTGCACACAAGTGTGCTCTGTAGTTCTGAGAATGCTTGCCAGAATGAAGACTGGCCTCCTGTATTTATACTAAATCTGGCAGACTGCCTGGGCCGACTTCTCATTCTGGGTGCCAAATTACTTAGTATATAATATTTCCTTTAGCTGACTTTTTCTCTTGGAGGCTAATAACCTAATACAAATTATCCTCTTGAGCCGACTTGTCTTCTAGGGTTATTAACCAACTAATTAAGGTTTCTTCTTACTTTCTGGAATATTCTATTCTCGTCAGGTTTACACGTGGAGGTAAATACCTCCCACAACTACCATAATATCAACAACATTCATAGATGATTTCTCTAGGAAAACCTGGATCTACTTAGGACCAAAGACGAGGTCTTCAGTCGCTTCCAAGAGTTTAAGGCTCTTGTGGAGAATGCAATAGGAAGGAAGATAAAGGTTCTCAGATCAGACAATGGAGGTGAGTACACAGGGAAATCCCTTAAGGAGTTCTGTGCACAGGAAAGGATCAAGAAGGAATTGAAAGTTCTCTACAACCCTTAGTAGAATGGGGTAGCAGAACGAAAGAATAGGGCCATTGTTGGTGCTGCTAGAGCTATGTTGTATGACCAGGATCTACCCAAGTTCTTATGGGCAGAGGCATGCAATACTACAGTATACATACATTATACATACATAATAGGTGTACTCACAAAGTGTTGGGGAGATTGACTCATGAACAAGCATTTACAGGGAAGAAGCCGAAAGTTGGTCACTTCAGTATTTTTGGTTGCCTAGTCTATTGTCATGTTCCCTCAGATAAGAGGTCGAACCTTGATTCCATAACTGAGAAGGGGATCTTCGTTGGTTATAGTGAAACTTCGAATGCCTATCGAGTCTATGTTCCGGCATTAAAGAAGATAGTGGTCAGAAGGGATGTGAGATTCAAGGAGGAGAAGGATTTCAGGAAGTCTTATGATGTGCTAGCAACAGTAGGGGATCAGGGGTTGGTATCTCCAAAAGAGGAACATGAGTCACAGGTGTAGGTCACAGGGACATGTAAATGTATAAGGACTAGTACCCAGACGGTGGAGCAGGATGAGGAGCATGAAGCTCCACCCATCAAGATTGTACCTCCTACTACAGGGAGGAAGAGGAGTCGAGAGGTTTCTTAGACATTATGGGATTCTCAGGAGTTTGAGGGTGCTCCTAGGACGAGTGTCAGACAGAGCAGGCCACCACAACGATATTCAGGGTATATGGCGTTGATGAGTGATCTCATTGATTGGGAGCCTTCTAGTTTTCAGGAAGCATCGGAGCAACAAGTTTGGTAGGATGCCATGGTGGAGGACCATGCCTCTATCATGAAAAATGATGTTTGGGAGGTGGTGCCAAGACGAGAGGGCAAGTCGGTGGTTGGGTCTCGTTGGATTTATAAGATCAAGCATGCTGCATATGGCATCATTAAGAAATTCAAAGCCAGGTTCGTGGCTAAGGGGTTCTCTCAGAAAGAGGGAGTTGACTATGACGAGACATTTGCCTTGGTAGCCACATATACTTCCATCAAGGCTGTGATCTCATTAGCAACGTAGATGGGTTGGCAGATTCATTAGATGGACGTCAAGACAACGTTTCTTAATGGAGTTATTGAGGAGGAAGTGTATATAGAATAACCAAAGGGGTTAGAGGTATGTGGGAGAGAGTCCGATGTATGTAGAGTCTAGACTGAAGAGAACACTGTATGGGTTGAAGTAAGCACCTAGAGTGTGGTATGAGCACATTGATAGTTACTTGCAGGGCATGGGCTTTGTGAAGAGTGAGGCAGACCCAAATCTCTATTATATCATGATAGTGGGAGAGCCACTCATTCTCGTGTTATATGTGGACGATCTATTGCTGACAGGTTCACAGAGGCTCATTGCAGAATGCAAGAGGGATCATGCTTCGGAGTTTGATATGAAGGATTTGGGGTTGATGCATTATTTTCTTGGATTGGAGGTGTGGCAGTGAGATGGCGAGATTCTCCTAGGTCGGGGGAAATACTTAGTGGAGATCCTGAAGAGATTCAGGATGCAAGACTGTCGGCCTAGGTCTACACCCATTGTTACTGATTGGAAGAAGATAGATGCTTCCAAGTAGGAGGCAGTGGACCCTACCTTATACAGGAAGTTGATAGGCTCTCTCATGTATCTGGTCAATACTAGGCCAACCATTTGTTTTGTTGTGAATACTCTCAGTCAGTTCTTGGTTGAACCAAGGAGTGCACATTGGATTACAACGAAACATATATTGAGGTGCCTGTGTGGCACAATCGAGTATGGTTTGAGGTATGCTCAGGGAGATGGAGTGAAGTTGATGGGCTTTACAAATGTAGACTGGGCAGACAATGCAGTGGACAGGAAAAACACTTCAGGGTGTTGTTTCAGCTTGGGATCGAGAGTTGTCTCTTGGTTTAGCAGGAAGCATAAGTCTTTTGCATTGAGTTCTGTGGAAGCAGAATACATGGCAATGAGCATGGCAGCATGTGAGGCCGTATGGCTTCGAAAACTGCTAGTGGCATTGTTCGGTCAGGAGCTAGAGCTGACCATCATTCATTGTGATAATCAGACTAGCATAAAACTCTTTGAGACTCCAGTGTTTCATGATAGGTTGAAGCACATCGACATTAGGTATCACTTCATTCGAGATTGTGTGCAGAAGTGTGCAATCCAACTACAATATGTGCCTACAAATGAGCAGGTGCCAGATATTCTCACCAAGGCCTTGATGGAAGGCAAGTTCGTCTTCTTCAAGGATAAGATGGGAATAGTGGAGAACACCTTCCTAGCTAAGAGGGAGTGTTGAAATATTGTAGCTCAGACAGGTGTTCTTGCTTAGACGAGGTGTCATGCAAGCAAGAGACACTAGAAATAATGTTTCTCCAAGTCATTTAAATTTTTCGTAAGTCTAACTTAGGAAAATGCGATTAATTAATTTAATTAATGATCATTTAAATATTTCCTAAGTTGGAACTTAGGAAATGTCAATTATTAATCAATATTAGTTAACTTTCTATGAGAAGCTTCTTTGATCTTATCCAAAAGTCAAAGTGAGTTTCAGATTAGATCGTAGCCATTGATTTGACACGTTGGGGATTTAATCTCCACCATTGAATCAACTAGCCAAAGATTTATAAGTAGAGGGGATGGCTTGAGGAGATACATCGACTCATTGAGTGAGTGTGACATCGAGGGTTCAACTGCAAGAGGGACCTGCTCAACCTTCAGAGCTACCTGCTCCTCGTTCTCTGCCACTCTGCTGCTGCTTGCCATTGCTCGCATAGGTTGGCCCTTTAGCCTATACAAGTTGCTCTCTCTAACTTCTAGAACAACTGGTGTGTCTGAGCTAGATCCTCTGGGCATGATCAGTGCATGTCGATCTCGGAATAATACCTCATAGCCCTTCTTCTCAATCCCTGAGATCGAGAGCACACTCCTCCCGAGTTCTGGCACCCATAACACATTTGTCACTCTCAACACACCTCTTGACTCCATCCGGAATGGCACTGCTCTAGATCCCCTCATTGCATGCTCGATCCCCATACCAAGTTCCACATACATATCTGAGTTAGAGTTTGTGAAGCTCTCAAACACCTCTCATGCTCCTATCATGTGACATGTGGCTCCACTTTTTATCAGCCATGCACCAACTGATATGGTGTCCAAGATAGTCTGGGAAACAAGTAAGAACTTTGACTATTCAAACTTCTTGGCAAACTCATCACAAGCCTTTGTTGACGCAGCTAACTTTGGTTGCGTTTCGTTTCCACACTTCTTCTTGTTTGGACATTTACCTACATAATGCCCAAAACTTGTGACAAGCAAAACACTTGACTTTGATCATGTCCTTCTTGCCGTCTTAAGAGGTAGACTCTCCACCGACAAACTTCTTGATCTTGCCCTTCTTTACTTGGCTAGCCAGAGCAACGTTCTCATCATCCTTCTTGTACCTGCCTCCATTCAGCTCTTCATCCCGAAGTTCCTCCTAAACGAAGTCATCCCACAAACTTGACCAATCAGGGAGCTTCTCTCGTGCTACGACCCCTTTGATGAATGGTATTCACTCCTTCGTGAAGTCTTTGAGTGCCATCCTCACCAACTCCGAGTCATTCATTGCTTTCCTGATGGTAGCCAACTCATCTCGAACCTGTCAGATCCGGGTGAGATAGGTCGTCACCGTATCTGAGCTTGTCATCTTCATATCTCTGAGCTTCTCTCTCAACACGGTTTTGCGATTCTCGTTCTTGCTCTGAAACAATCTCTTCAGAGCCTCCCACATGTCCTTGACAGTTGTCTTTCCTGATAAATGAGGGATCAAATGATCCTTCACTCCGTCTAGGATTATCCTTCTGGCTTTCACGTCCTTTAGCTTATGGGCGGCTAGATCTTTTGGATTTGCTGGTGGGGCCACGATGGAGTTGGAAAAATCCCAAATGTCATTCTCCATCAACACCAACATTATCCTCTCCTTCCACTGATTGTAGTTGGACACCCCATCCAACCTATCTTTGAATCGTAAACCAGATGTGGCCACCTCTGCAATTCGCTGAAAAAACTCAAAATTCAGTTGCTCGGACCTGCTGCCTAGTCTCGCTGCCGGGCCTATTCCCTGTGCCCACTGCTCGAGGTTGCCCGCAGCCTTCTACTACTACTTGGGTATTTTTTTGGGCTGCCCGAGTCTTTTTTGGGCGCTTCTCGTCTATCTTAGCTTGCTGCACGGTGTACCTGCACGTTGCTCGAGACTTTTGCACGCTGCCCCAGACTTCTGCCCGCTGCTCGAGGCACCTTCCCGCTGCCCGAGGCACCTTCCCGTTGCTCGACAGTTGTCTGACCCATGTGGCCCCGGCTGGGCAGCTCTGTGACGCTCTGTGGCCTCCTTTTCCTTGGCGGTTGTGCTGTCCTACATGGCATCTCCACTGTTGATTTGGCGGCTGTGCTTTCCTACATGGGAACTCCACTGCTGTTTTGGCAGCTATTGGGCTGTGGCGACTACTGACCCAGCCGGCGACTGCCTTTGCCCGCAACCTCCTTCTTAGTTGCCCCTTCTTTGCACGCGCGACCGCTTTTGGCAATTATAGCACTGCCATTGCTGCCAGCTTTCTTACCCCCGCGATTGCCTCAATACTGGTAGACTCCTCTCCACGTGCTGTCGACGACTATTTTTTCGGCTATCCACCTTCACTGCTCAGCTCGGTTTACTTCCTCAGTTGATCTTGTGCTGTTTGCTTGTGCACGTTTGCAACTCTTCCCTCAGTCACCTTCCACGCTGCATTGCTATTGCCGGCCCGTGCTTCTGCTGAGCCCGCGTCGTCTTCCAGGTACTGACACAACTGCCTCCACAACCACCTATTAATATCAATCTTGGGCTCCCGTCCTGGGATAATGGCCCATCAGAGGAATTCATTGCAACAATAGCCTAGCCCGCTTGGCTGCTATCTCCATTTCTACCCCTTGGCACCTTTCCTCAGCCCTGGCCATCCACACTTGGAGGAACTCTCTTCATCCACTCAATGAGATCTCCTCATTGTCCACTCAGTGTGTCTCATCCTCTCACCTAGGCTGCCTTTTATTACATTGAGTTAACCCTAAGTCCAAAACCCTAGATATTCTCCAAAGTGATCAACGATTGAGATCTAATCTCATGTTCACTTTAGATCTAACGACTAAGACATAATTAACTCACTTAAGTTACTAATGCCAAATAACTTATGCATTTAACTTAATTAATCTCACATTAATTTAAAAGATCATTTGCTTTAATTATTTACTCATAAAGTGAATTTCCTAAGTTTTTGAGAGGTTACAGAGATGAATTCCACATGCTAGACACCAAGCCTATGTCGAAGTCCTTGTCTGATGCTAAATACATTAACATGTAGAGGCTATTTTGAGGGGTCAACCCCACTTCTAGCATGGATTATTGATGTTTTACTAAGATTATGTCGACAATTAGTGCTTGGTTACCTCATATAACTAGAGGGAGCACTCAACTTCATTTTTCATCATCACAACTCCTCACACTTGTGAGAGAGCACTCTCCAAAATGTTTGCCTTTGTGGAGGATTGCTTAATGCACTGACCAAATATAGTAAGTTTAAGCAAGTGTTTGGTAAACTATAATACATAAGCTAATGGGATTGCATTTGAAAGCCTTTTTTTCTTTAAATTGTTTGGCAAAATTTCATTTAAGTCACTGACATGCATCTTTATATCTATCCCATGTCCTGAAGTTGCAAATTTTCATGGCATATGATTAGGTTCAAAGAGATTGGGAGTGTAATTTGAGAATGCTTGATATTTAAGAACTTCATTTTATGCACTTAATATATCAAGTTGACTAACAACCATACAAATACTCTTTTCTTATTGTTTATAACTTTGTTACAATAGTCTTCACCTTAAACTGTTAAGAATCAAATCTGAACAAATAATTACTTGTTAAATCAGAACTAGAACTGGAACAGACCGAAGGTCAGATCAGGGTTGATTGGAAAACTGGGTTGAAGAGCTAGTTTACTAAAAACCAAAAAATATGCAAAATTTAATATATATATATATATATATATATATAAATTTATTTTTTACTTGGAATAGAGCCTAGGGAAACCCATCGGGCACTTCCCCTCATTTCAAGGATGGTGCCCTGGGTAAACCAGATTTTGTAGAAAGTCGAGGTTTTTTTGATAGCATGCCCATTTAAGAGCTCAACATGTCACTTGCGGCAATTGAACCTAGGTGGGGGGGAAAACACCTCTCAACACAAACCACTTGGGCTAAACCCTATATATATATATATAGGCACTGAGTATGATACATATCTGAATCAAAATACAAGAACATTTGTTGATTTTTCATAGTGTTTTCTCACCCTGCAATTTATCCCAATCCCGGTTTCAGTCTCTCCTTATCA